>JAODUO010001127.1:102500-153227 GCA_025642075.2 Ridgeia piscesae | reverse complement strand
ATGTGACCGATTCCAGAGTTAACCACTAATGTGAAACTGTTGAATACCCGAAAGTGATTAGTAGTAACGCCTTTAGTTGCACTAGACCAGATGTGCCTTTGGTTGCCTTTCATATTATTGGACCACAATTCCCGGAAACAAGGAACAACAAGTTTTGAGCCAGTTGGACTTGTGTCTAGTTTATAACTGGTACGGCTCCATGGGAACGTGTTGTCACATTAATTCACGTGTTCATTCACGCGAAGTTGAAAAGTGGTTCTGTCTATCGAAACGTATCTTTACATGAAATCACGTGATATATTAATATATATGCAGCAATGTACCACCGCATATTCACACCTTAAAAGCTTACACGATAAGTCATGTGTTTTGCTCATTGACAATTGAAATATTTAGTGTTCAATTTGTGTTTGCCGCATCAAGAATCATTAGCTGTGCAGTAATACAAGAGTATTCTTAACATGGGCAGTTTACTGATTTGTGAACGAGTAAAACTATCCATCAAAACAAAATTGACGTAACTTGAGATATCCTACAACCACCGATCTGTACAATAGCGGTAGTGAGTCTCATTACGGGAAATCATAAATCGTTCTCACAATTTCACGTCGTTCGTATCATTTCACATACACGCCCGACAACGGGACAGAAATGATGATGATGATCCCAGGTCAGGTTCTCTCTTCTATCATACTTCACATGCCTATCTTGGGCTCTCCTCTGCCAGGTGGTACCCTTCCAGTAGTCGTCTAGTTCGTCTTTCCAATGTCTCGCCGGTCTTACTCTAGGTCTTTTCCTTTCGTAGGGTTTCCAGATGGTGATACGCAGTGTCCATCGGTTATCTCGGTTGTCCATCGGAATCCTGCTGAATGCCCTGCCTAGATCCATTCCGCCTTCTGACTTGTTCAATCAAGTCTGTGACCTTTGTCTTGTCTCTTACCCAGAAGTTTGTTTTTCTTGCCGGTATGTGATGTTTAGCATACTCCCTTCCATCTTTTTGTGCGGTTCTAGCTTGTTCTTTGCTTGGGTGGTGAGTGCCCAGGTTTCCGCGCCGTATGCCATTGCTGGACGTACGCATGAATTGTAGACTTCTCTCTTCAAACATGTTCAAATGTTACTTTTTAAGATGTCGCGGTGCTTGGCGAATACTCTCCATACGGTCGTGATTCTTCTTTGAATCTCTTTGTCTTGTTTTATGTCTCTGGTGCTGTATTTGATTACACACATATAAAACAACATTACATATACACACTCGCACACGCATCTTTGTGTATGGTTTAAGTATGCAACATACATCAGAAACACAATACCCATGCAATATATTACACACAAATCGCTCGCATGCATTCAAAGCATAGACACTGGAAATACGTCCACTTCACATAAACACAATATGTTTCTTTTATATTTTGCTTCAATAAAGACACGTGTGAAACAAGGTGAATGTTTAAGATATGAACTATAACAGCGAAGGCATATCAGGGAAATCTGACCAGAGACACAGGCGCTAACGTAATTCAAGAAAATAATTTGAATCCATAAAGATAAATGTCATACTGCGTAATAATAATATGAATATAGTATATGTATTAAGACTTTTGAATATAGTAAATGTCCAATAATACACGGCAGCAACTGGCACAGACAATACATGTCTCTGAATCAAAATAACACGTGACGTTTATGTTGCTTACTTAATATTTCCAAATTCGAAAAGAATTGTAACTAAACATATACCATTAAAAATAAAGCTTACCTCCAAATTTTTATTATATTAAATAGTGTCTTGTTAGATATAATTCCTTAACAATCAATTTAGATCTAACCATCGCATAACCTATAATAAATTGCGAACAAATTTAAAATTTTTTTCCCCGGGGGAAAAAAAAAATTTTTTTTCCTTTGGGGCCCATTTTTTTTTTTTTAAAAAATTTTTAAATTTTTAAAAAAAAGGGGGGGGAAAAAGGCCCAAAAACCCAAAAATTTTTTTTTTTTTAAAAAAACCCTTTTTTTTTTTAAAATTTAAAAAAAAAAAAAATTTTTAAACTTTTTTTAAAAAAATTTTTTAAATTAAAATTTTTTTAAAAAAATTAAAAAAAAAACCCAAAACCCCGGAAAAAAAAAACCCCCCCAAAAAAATTTAAAAAAAAAAAACCCCAAAATTTTTTTAATTTTTTTAAAAAAAGAAATTAAAAAAAATTTTTTTTTAAAATTAAAAAAAAAAAAAATTTAAAACCCCCAAAAAAAAAAAAAATTTTAATTTAAAAAAAGGAAAAAATTTAAAAAAATTAAATAAGAAAATTTAAAAAAAATTTTTTTTTAAAAAATTTTCCCAAAAAAACCCCAAGGGCCCCAAAAAAAAAAAAAAAAATTTTTTTTTGGAAAAAAAAAATTTTTAAAATTCCAAAAGAAAAAAAAAATTTAAAAAAAAAATTTTTTTTTTTTTAAAAATTTTTTTTTTTAAAAATTTTAAAAATTTTTTTTTTAAAAAAAATAAAAAAAAATTTTTAAAAATTTTTAAAAAAACCCCTTTTTTTTTTAAAAAAAAAAAAAAATTTTTTTTTTTTTAAAACCCCCCCCAAAAAAAAAAAGGGGTTTTTAAATTTTTTTAAAAAAAAAAGGGGAAAAAAAAAAGGGGGGGCCCCTTTTTTAAAAAAAAGGCAAAATTTGAAAAAAATTTTTTTAAAAAAAATTTTTGGGGTTTTCCCAAATTTTTTTTTTTTGGGGGGAAACCCCCCGGCCCCCAAAAAAATTTAAAAGGGGGGAAAAAAAATTTTTGGGTTTTTAAAAAAAAATTTTTTTTTTAAAAAATTTTTTTTTTTAAAAATTTTTTTAAAAAAAAAAATTTTTTTTTTTAAAAAATTTTTTTAAAAAAAAAAAAAAATTTTTTTTTTTTGGGGGTTTTGGGGGAAGGGGAACGGAATTTTGGCCCCCGGGGGGGTTTTTGGGGAAAAAATTTTTCCAAACCAAAAAAAAACCCCCCAAACCCGTCTTAATTTTTAAAAAAGGGTTTTTTGGGCCCAAAAACCCAACCCCCCCCCAAAAAAAACCCTTTTTTCCCCTAAAAAAATTTTTTCGGGCCGGGGCCCCCCGGAAACCCGGCCTTTTTTTCCCGGGCAAGGGGGGGGGGGGGGGCCCCCTTTTTTGGGAAAAAAAGGGGGAAAAAGGCCCCTTTAAAAGGGCCCGGGCCGGAAAAAATTTTGGGGGGCCCCTTTTCCCCCCCGGGGGGGAAAGGTTGGTGCGGCAAGCGAAACGTCGGCATGTTCCTCTTCCTAGCATACCTCGTGTGAAATAAGACGACATCGCTGGTTGTATACAAAGAATGGTTGTTTGTAAACGTACACGGAACCGGCGTGCCGCAATCCGCCGTGTCTTCTAGTCCATGCGGGTACCAAAATGGTCTCGTGTGTGTAGTGTTAGTCCAAGCCAGTATACGAAAGAAGCGCCTTGTCGGCTCTTTTCGATATTCCCCCGCAGAAACGTTCGAGGTTTTAATAAGCGTGTCACGCGATTGCGCAAGCGTATCACGTGACTTTTGCGGACCGCCGGACATCGGTTTTAGAGGAGTCGGCTTCTGCGCGACATCTTTGTTGACCCTTGACACAAGTGTGTGAAGCCACATCTGTGCTGTTTCCTTGACGACCTTCAGCCTGGGAAAGACAATAATGGCTGCGATTGTGGCTACGAAGGCAATTCTCCTGAAACAGAAGAGGAGTCATTTCGGTCATGTAATGATTATGATAGTCATAACAGGAAACAGAAGAGGCGGTGGAGTTCTTTTATGAACTCGCAAAAAAATGAATTCATGGTTACGAACTAAAACTGTGAAGACGTTGGTCTGTGCGAGAGATTTTCCCATTGTACGTCTGGTTTAAGAGATGGGAAGTCTACGGTTCTGAGAATAAGGTCATGTGGAGACGTTCAAAACCCTTCTGCTTGCGCCTAGCTACACCGCAAACCCACATCACACAGGAAAATTACAATCAATATAATTGTAATTATATATATATATATATATATATATATATATATATATATAAAAATTTATACACAACATGTTTACCGACGGCATATATAACAGCTTAGAATTGTATGTTTCATCGTCATTGTGTAATATATTATTTTTACTGTTTTGCGAAACCTAGGAAACTGCGTGTTCCAGTTTCCTCTATGACTAATCTAGGAGCATTGGTGATGACATATGGCAAGTTATAGCTTAAAAACTTTTTTTTTTCAAATTTGTGCTGTACTTTGAATAAATGTAAATCTGTTGTCCTTGTGTTGTAATTATGTACTGAAGCACTTATATTTTGAAGTTTAAAAAGGATAGTATATATGTACTTAAATATAAATTTATTTCCTGTAATTTTAAAAAGAAAATATGTTTTAATCTGTATGGATATCATAAAATTATATTTATGTAGGATTATATTTGAGTTTGAATTTGTTCGCAATTTATTATAGGTTATGCGATGGTTAGGTCTAAATTGATTGTTAAGGAATTATATCTAACAAGACACTATTTAATATAATAAAAATTTGGAGGTAAGCTTTATTTTAATGGTATATGTTTAGTTACAATTCTTTTCGAATTTGGAAATATTAAGTAAGCAACATAAACGTCACGTGTTATTTTGATTCAGAGACATGTTGTATTGTCTGTGCCAGTTGCTGCCGTGTATTATTGGACATTTACTATATTCAAAAGTCTTAATACATATACTATATTCATATTATTATTACGCAGTATGACATTTATCTTTATGGATTCAAATTATTTTCTTGAATTACGTTAGCGCCTGTGTCTCTGGTCAGATTTCCCTGATATGCCTTCGCTGTTATAGTTCATATACTTAAACATTCACCTTGTTTCACACGTGTCTTTATTGAAGCAAAATATAAAAGAAACATATTGTGTTTATGTGAAGTGGACGTATTTCCAGTGTCTATGCTTTGAATGCATGCGAGCGATTTGTGTGTAATATATTGCATGGGTATTGTGTTTCTGATGTATGTTGCATACTTTCACTATACACACTGAATGCCACTAGAATGCAAAATATGCTATGTGCGTGCGTGCGTGCGTGTGCGTGCGTGCGAGTGTGTATGTGTAATGTTGTTTTATAAGTGTGTAATCAGATACAGCACCAGAGACATAAACCAAGACAAAGAGATTCAAAGAAGAATCACGACCGTATGGAGAGCATTCGCCATGCTCCGCGACATCTTCAAAAGTAACATTTGAAAATGTTTGAAGAGAGAAGTCTACAATTCATGCGTACGTCCAGCAATGGCATACGGCGCGGAAACCTGGGCACTCACCACCCAAGCAAAGAACAAGCTAGAAGCCGCACTAACAAAGATGGAAGGGAGTATGCTAAACATCACATACCGGCAATGAAAAACAAACTTCTGGGTAAGAGACAAGACAAAGGTCACAGACTTGATTGAACAAGTCAGAAGGCGGAAGTGGATCTAGGCAGGGCATTCAGCAGGATTCGAGATAACCGATGGACACTGCGTATCACCATCTGGAAACCCTACGAAAGGAAAAGACCTAGAGTAAGACCGGCGAGACATTGGAAAGACGAACTAGACGACTACTGGAAGGGTACCACCTGGCAGAGGAGAGCCCAAGATAGGCATGTGAAGTATGATAGAAGAGAGAACCTGACCTGGGATCATCATCATCATTTCTGTCCCGTTGTCGGGCGTGTATGTGAAATGATACGAACGACGTGAAATTGTGAGAACGATTTATGATTTCCCGTAATGAGACTCACTACCGCTATTGTTACAGATCGGTGGTTGTAGGATATCTCAAGTTACGTCAATTTTGTTTTGATGGATAGTTTTACTCGTTCACAAATCAGTAAACTGCCCATGTTAAGAATACTCTTGTATTACTGCACAGCTAATGATTCTTGATGCGGCAAACACAAATTGAACACTAAATATTTCAATTGTCAATGAGCAAAACACATGACTTATCGTGTAAGCTTTTAAGGTGTGAATATGCGGTGGTACATTGCTGCATATATATTAATATATCACGTGATTTCATGTAAAGATACGTTTCGATAGACAGAACCACTTTTCAACTTCGCGTGAATGAACACGTGAATTAATGTGACAACACGTTCCCATGGAGCCGTACCAGTTATAAACTAGACACAAGTCCAACTGGCTCAAAACTTGTTGTTCCTTGTTTACCGGGAATTGTGGTCCTAATAATATGAAAGGCAACCAAAGGCACATCTGGTCTAGTGCAACTAAAGGCGTTACTACTAATCACTTTCGGCTATAGTCAACAGTTTCACATTAGTGGTTAACTCTGGAATCGGTCACATAGAGGAGGATTGTGATGACATGACCGATATCATCCAGACATACATGTTGCTCTACCAAATTCGATCACCGGTTAATTGAGTAGAGCAGAAAATACTTAAGTTATTCGAAAATGGCGCTGATCACACAAACTTATGTTCGTGATTAAGATTTCTGAATACGTTTAACCGCACAAACTTCGGCTTTTCTATACTAAATATCATGAATGTGGAATGTATATTCTTATGTTCTCTTTATTTGAATTACATCAAAGATGTGAAGACTTACCTGAATACTTTGTGTGCATGAACTTGATTTTGTAATGGATTGAGAAACATCCAATAGCTCTGAGAGCATCTTAGATTCTATTAACTCTCAGTTTTGTCTCGGTTAATCACTGTAGTGAGTCAATGAATTAGTCGGGCAATGAAATGCTGAAGTACGTTCTAAGTTTGTGACATGAATATTTAAATTACAAATTATGAGACATTTCTTTCATTTTGTTTCCAGGACTCTCGTGATGTCTACCTGACTTTTAAGTTGAATAAAGCGTAATATCGAAGATCATACAAATTTATTCTTCTTAACTAGACAGTCAATATGGACACTCTTCTGAAACCAGCTCGACACGACCTGGATCCGAACTCTCCCTCAGCTGCCAAAGAATGGAAGCACTGGCACAGGACCTTCAGGAATTTCATCGATGAATGTGATGAAAATGCTCCAAACAAGTTTAGAACTCTCGTCAACTATGTATCACACAAGGTATATGATTACATCGATGATTGTGCAGACTACGATGCTGCAATAGAGACTCTAACACAGATGTACATCAAAACTCCGAATGAGATATTTGCTCGTCATCTACTTGCAACCAGAAGAAAAAAATCAGGTGAAACTCTCACTGAATTCCTCCAAGAACTTCGGAAACTCAGCAAGGACTGCAATCTAAAAAAATTACTGCTGAACAATACCGAGAGAACTGGTCCGTGATTCCTTCATCAGTGGAACAACATCTCCACTAATTCGGCAACGTCTCCTGGAGAACACTAGACTTGACCACAAGACGGCCTTTGATCAAGCAAACTCCTTAGATTTGGCACAGAACTCTGAAGCATACGCCATGCAAAGCATTCCTGTAACTGCAGCGGTATCAAGTTCTCCGACAGATCAGCATACTGAAATCCCAATACCGAAGGATCACTCTCTTGCTGCAACATATGCGCCTAAGAAGAAATGTTACTTCTGCAGTGATTCCATTCACGATAGAAGACGTTGCCCGGCACGTGATGCTACATGTAGAAACTGTGGAAAAAAGGGACATTTTGGAAAGGTATGCCAAATGTCGAAAGCCAATGCAAATACAATGTTCTCAGCTACGATTTGCTCAATCACAGCTGTGTGTCCAAACAGCCTATCACAGGCTTCTGTGAATGTATCCGTCTATGGAAATACTCTGTCAGCACTCATCGACTTGGGAAGCTCTCATAGCTTTATAAGTCAAACCGTGGCCGAAAAACTGAATCTGAAGATTCATCCGTCGAAACAAGACATTTCCATGGCTCTCAGCTCTCTGAAGCCACACGTCATTGGCCACTGTTTTGCAGACATCGACCTCAATCAACATGTCTACACATGAACACGCCTTGGTGTTCTCAAAGACCTTTGTAGTGACATCATCTTCGGCCATGACTTCCAGAAAGAACACGAGAGGGTCAACATTGAATTTCGAGGAAGTAAACCTGAGTTGATTATTCCAAACTCAGCACCAGTCCGTGCCGTCTCTACAGCTACAATCGACGAGCCATCACTCTTCTCTCAAATCTACTTCCTGACTGCAAGCCTATCGCTAGTAAATCCAGGCGTTTCAGCAAGGATGACCAGGAATTCATTCAACAAGAGGTTTCTAAGCTTCTCTTTGAGGGTATTGTTGAAATCCGTTCATCGTCTTGGCGTGCACAAGTGGTTGTGGCGAAAGACCCATTGAATCGGAACAAAAAGAGACTTTGCATATACTATTATCAGATTATCAATCAATACACAGACCTTGATGCTTACCCTCTTCCTCGAATTGACGATATGGTAAACGATCTGACAGCCTACAAAGTGTACTCAACATTTGACCTCAAAAGTGCTTAACACCAGGTGCCAATAAAATAATCTGATCGGAATTACACAGGTTTTGAAGCCAATGCGAGACAGTTCTGCCGGATACCTTTTTGTGTGACCAACGGAGTTGCCGTGTTCCAGAGAGCGATGGACAAGATGGTTGATGAGGAAGGACTCAAGGACACCTTCTCATATCTGGACAACTTTACAATAGCAGGGCGAAACCAACAGGAACATGATAAAAATGTGATGTTTTTCAATGAAGCAACTCAGCTGAGAAGTTTTACCCTCAACGTAACCAAGTCTGTGGAATCTAAGGCATCTATCAACATACTTGGTTACTGTGTGGGTGATGGTGTCATCAAACCAGATCAGGAGCGACTTCGCCCCCTCCAGGACTATCATCCTCCAACAAGTGTCGGCTTTCTCCGTAGAGTGGTGGGCATGTTTGCTTACTACGCTCAGTGGCCTTCATGATTGACAACAGAAAACGTTCAAAGATTAAGAACAACAAGATCCAATCCTGGCGACTGGAACTGGCTTCATTCAGCTACACAGTGAAGTATCGACCAGGCAAGGACAACGTGGCACCGAACTCATTCATACGTGCATTCATTGCTTCTATGTCAACATCAAACCTCTCGGAGATCCACAATGGGTTGGGTCACCCAGGTGTAACTCTAATGTTACACTTTGTGAGGTCAAAGAACATGCCATTTTCAACAGAAGATGTCGAGAAAACTTGCTCCACATACAAAATCTGTGCTGAGCTAAAACCACAGCTCTATCGTCCAACTCCGGAGATTCGTCGGAACAAGCAAAAATGATCCTTTTGTGAACCAAGTAGAGCTACGAGATGTCAATCCGATGTATGCAAATGTGCGGTATATGGACGGTCGGTAATACACAGTTTCTCTTCGTGACCTGGCTCCTTGCCCATCTGTCCCAATGGATGCTACAAAGTATTCGCAAGCAGATCCCAGTGAAACTGTAGAAGCAAAAGCGCCTATCCTTAATCCTGATGCTCAACCAGATCCTGAACCGTGCTCAGCAACTCCAATGCGCGAAACTCGACGTTATACTCGTGAAGTCTAACCACCATCTTATGAATACTAGGAAAATCAGTTCATACATATATTGTGTTATACGTTTCTTATCTTAAATGTCCGATTTAATATTGAATTAATCACACTATCATAGACACATAGCGATTTACGTTGTGCAGATAATAGACACGATGTTAGACCGTATGTGTCTTTACGGAATGTGCGTTTTACATTGCTGTACGTTGTGGTTTCGATAAGCACTTATATCTGACAAGTTTTCTAAATGCACATAATCATAACACATGTATACGTTTGGCCCAAACAGGTTGTACTGCGCGAAAACTGGCACTCTTCATTATTAGTCAAGATCGCCAAACACAAGTACTTGCCGCTATTGCCATGACAACCACCATAATAATCGATTAAAATTCATGATTACGATGATCGTTGTCACCGGCAAAGTGTTCCACTGCTTGTGCTTGTAATAATCCTTCGGACAATATAACTGAACCTACGCTATTTCGGAACAGTTCGATTATTACGGCCAAAAACAAAGTCCTGTATGTTAACATGGAGTATATGGACCCCCTGCCCCCAACTGCCCCAGCCTCGTTTTCGCGGGCCAGACTTGCACGACCTATATCGAAGGTTACAACAGTTTGTTTGCACTTCTGTACCTTTGATATGTGCGGAGTCCAAGTGAGTTCACTCTGGCACACCCGAGGTGTTCCTAAACTATGCAAATTATATATACTGCCGCCAACTCATCGAGTAAATTGTTTCAATATCTCGTGTGTTTCCCACCGCATATGTATCCTGGAGATAGTGTCATTTGCAAGGCAATAGCAACAGAAACTGCCAGTTTGTGAGACCAACTAGCAGGGGCGTCGATCCGGTTTTAAAAGTGGGGGAGATGGGGAACCAATTTATATATACACACACAATATATATATATATATATATATATATATATATATATATATATATATATATATGACCTGAAATACATATATTTTCATATATTGTAAATATATAACATAATTCATTGTTGGTCTGGTGCTAATTCTAAAATAAACAAACGGTTTTATGTTATGCTATTTAAAATAGTTATCTTGGCAACATATATATTTGAAGAGGGGCTATGGCGCGTCCCAATTACTGAACATTTCGGGGGGTAGACTTTGGACCCAACACTGCTTTCCTGATTCATAGAGTGGGACGATGCAGAGGTTACAGGGATGCCTGTGTGAGACTTCCCAAACCCACCTTTTGGCAAAGAAATTTGTCTTCAATCAAAATGGCATCAAATTACATAAGTGCAGGAATCCGCTGGTTCCGCCGTAGTCGATTTAAGTATCGAACAGGATGACCAGGCTGCAATCCAAGGGGTGACAGGGCAAACACAAATTTATAATCTATAATGTGTTTGATGGCTAATGCCTATTAATATATCGACACAATGGTGCAAAATGAAGAGCCCGGCGTGATGAATATTTACTGGACTAAGATCAAGTTGCGAGCTGTGGCCAACTAAGCAATTTAGCTAGTGATTTTCCACTAGGTAGTCCGAAGTTTATATCTGAACTCGTATAATTTTTATTAATTTTACTACTAGACCGATGTAGAGTTCATAAGAGAATGGAGTGATCAGTCTCGCTATAGATGCCTTTACTTTGTTGTATGAACATTTCCTAAGCTGACTCCCTCAGGCTGAAAAATGGGGGACGCGTCCCCATCGTCCCCCACCGATCGTCGCCCATGTTGTGTAGAACTTCCATACAACATTTTGGCAAAGAAATTTGTCATCACTCAAATGGGAATAAGTTACACAAAGTGCAGGAATCCGCCGCTTCTGTCGTAGGCGATAAGCATCAGGCAGGCGAGGGGTGAAAGTACAACACAAATTTCATCATTTACAATGTGCTTGATGGCTAGAGTCTATAAATAATATCAACACAAGGTTGCAAACTGATAGAGCCCGGTAGCGGCGCAGCCCGGCTTGATGATCATTTACTAAAGTAAGATCAAGTTACGCGGTGTGGCCAGCCAAGCAATTTATCTAGTCGATTTTCCAATGGGTGGTCGGAATTTCGTATCGCGAGTTTATTGTCTAGCTAGTCCTGTGTAGCGGCTTTTCAGAGAGATGAGTGGTGCGTCAGGCTATATGCCTCGCAATTTGTTGAGCTGAAAAGTGGGGAGGGCAATTCCTATGCTGTCCTCCCACGCTGAAAAGTGGGGGGACGCGTCCCCTCCCGTCCCCCACCGATCAACGACCGTGCCAACTAGGATCGAATGATACAGGGAACATGGAGTAGAACACATCTCAGTAACTACTGACAGTAACACAACAGACGAATTTACAACGACACATGGAGAGGAGAACATGACGGCATTTGAACAAATGACCCAAGTGGCTTAGCATCTGCATAATATACGATGTCACTAACGTGTTCATCCTGTTTCTACATTTCTACTCCAGCTTACCTGCAGACTTGCATAGTGAATGGGAAGAAGACACGATCCGTGGTAGCGAACTGAAAGACCTGACGTGTATGAAGACTATTCACTGAATGTCGTAAAGAAACACAATGACCCACTTTCGAAGATGATACCGCTGTAAAAATGCAAAAAAGAAGCACGCCTCGTTCTCCTTTGACATATTAGTTGTCAGAAATCTTCGCTCACTGTCGTGTGGTGTGCTTTTTAGGACGCCTACTCGTTTTTTATAGTGTAGTTTAATCTGATAAAAAGTATCCTTATTTAATTTGTTATTTCAAATTCGGACTGAGAATCAATCAGCGTCTCTACCGTATTTTGTGGTAAGGGCGCCTTGTCAGTAACATCGGCAGAGCATAAATGTACCCAACGGATTCGATGTTGTCATCTAACGGAGCCTGGTTCATCGAGGCTACTCAAATACAAATTCTGCTGAAATAAGCACTAAAATTTATTTAGCTTGTGATGCCCGCTTGCAAACTACACCACCTTGAAAATATTGAAATCTCCCTTACATATTTTACTATATTTTAGAACTCGTAATAATACCAAACAGTTTCTAGACACAATGTATAGTTTAGGTCTTTACCCGCTAATTACCAGCTACCCGCTTACCAGAATCACACACAGCTCAACTACACAAATAGATGACATATTCACAAATGAATTACGCTTCAACCTAACTAGTGGTATCATGTTCAATGACATTAGTTATCATTTACAATTTTTTGCACACTTTGTGAGTGTAACGTAAACAGGTATTGTTATAGTCAACGACTTGACACAGGCATGTGCTACAACGCACATGCCTGTGTCAGGTTTATTCTGATTGGATGATTATTACAACATTAGGTAATGGTGCGCCATGCATGTCAAACTAAACAGTTAAATGTATAATCTCTAACATCCCCTTTTTCCTAGCGCATCATGAATGTATCCTGGAGGCAGTAGTATTTGTAAGGCAACAACAACATAAAGTACACGTTTGTGAAAACAACTAGCAATGACACTGACGTATTCATGCTGTTTCTAAATTGTTTTACAGAAACTCGGGCTTGCCTGCAGACTTGCATACTGAATAGGAAGAAGACACGATCCGTCGTAGCGAAGTTTATATCGTTTAACATTCGCGAGAACCTCCTACACAAACCGCGACTCGTTAAGCTGAAAGGTCTGATGTGTGTGACTCGTTCTTCCGGTCGTTCCACTGAACGGCCTATAACTGAATATATGGATGACATCTGCACGAAGTTGTATGACGTGACTCGTGTAATTGGTTGCATTACAGGCCGCTGTAGAGTTGGTGACTGGTAGAGTTACGTAATAGGACAGAGGTCAGTATCCACACTTTGTCACATCTACAATGATCTGTCACCTTCTAAATTCTAAACAATAATCATACGTACACATCACATAACTATTTATGTTCTGATGCACAGAAAAATTCCACAAATATTGAATTGTGTATTACACACTCATCCACATATACAAAGACACAAATCACCAAACAAACACACACACACACACACACACACACACACACACACACACACACACACACACACACACACACACACACACACACACACACACACGTGTTGGTGTATCGGAGAATATATATATTCTTGACAAAGTGAACATCATGTATTTGTAAAGGATGGACGCGAAGCGCTGGATCTCTGTTTCACCATTCATTATTTACCAAACAATTCAAGACGTCAGGAATACATGCTCATGCTTCTATAATTTCTCTCTAAAACACCACCTCATGCCTCGGGTTCTTGCTCTCACCATATCCCGCTACCTTCTCGCACCTACTGCCACTGCTTATCAGCACTAACCATTAATCACCAGGTGGCGTCACTGATCACTGAACAAAATTAATTCACAATATACATATATAATAGCATCATGGCGGTCCATGACCATCCGCCCCAGTAAATGATGGGGGCGACCCCTGTCTCCATATGGAGCAAACACCATAAACATTTTCACACTACCTACAAATAAAAGTATAATTTATCCTGGACCATGTCTCAGCCAGCACTCATCAGTGAGGTGACACTCATAACCACAACTATTGGTATTATTACGTAAATTTACCTTGGCCTGGGAAAGAATATTAGACATACGAGTAACACACAGCAGCCGATGGTAGAGTAAACCCATTCCCCGCTAGTGCAGGCAACTACCTCGGCTCTGTGGCAGCGTATGGCTCCACCTACTAAACCATGCATACCGGACATACACAGTGCCCCATTGCAGTGGGAAAAACCCTGTCCCGCTCATGCTGGCAACTACTATGGTTCAGGAGATATACATACCTATATCTACAGGCATGCAGAGGTGTGCCACTTCCTGCACCAACGGTATGCATTGGCCTTTCTGCCAAACAAATTGTGTGGCTGTCTCCAGGCAGCCAGCTAGTGCTGATGTTTTCTGCGCACCTCCACCTCGCACCTCTCACATTCCAGCCTCTCCACCTGGCTTTGAAAAAAGATCCGCATCCACCTGGTTGGCCTTGCATGGACAAACTGTGGCATCTCTCTTGCTGCAGACAGCGGACAGATGGCTCTGTAGCTCTGCCAACTGTTTGCATAACTGGATTTTCTGATCACCGAGCTTCTCCAGCTGCTTGCGCATCTCCCTGAGTTTCTCCGCGAGGGCTCCACATTCAATCTGACTACCCTTGAGCTGGTTAAGCAGTTGACCATTCTTACAGCTGGCCACCATCGCATCAGTCCTTGCTAATGTCACAATGCCTATCAACGCTGAGATTTCACCATTGGCTTTGTCCAGCTTCTCTGCAAAACCCATGTTCTGCGGGCCCTTGCCACCCTATGTAGTTCCTCCCCCTGCATCGTCACGTGCTCCTGGCTAACCTGTATGAACAGTACCTGCTGACGGAGCTGCAGCTCTACAATTCTCTCTTCTGCGAACCTCGCCCTTGTCTGGCACCAGGTTGTTCTTCATCTAGCAGATAGAGGGCCTTAATTCGCAGATGGTGACACGGCTTCCTGCAGAGTGTAGAGCAATCCGCTTCAGCTCTTGGCAAATAGACTGATCCTGAACGCCCTGTACAAACTGTCCCTTCAGAGCAGTGTCTCGCAGAATGGCTAGTGCAAGACACTCTTCTTCAGTGGCCGCTGCCTTCTCCATGTGATTGCGCAGTCCCATGAGCACTCTGTTGTATTCAGCCAGAATCTCCCCCATCTAACTGCACTCGGGCTAAGAATTCTGCACTCAATGAATGCACTGTTTCGAGTGGTCCGAACCGCAATTTCAGCACGGCAACAAATGCATTATAATCATGTTGCACTACAACGGGGTGGCGCAGCACTTCGTCTCTTGCACACCCTTCGAGGTGGCTTAGAGGTACCACTGCTCTAACTGTATCATTTACCCTTGCCTGACGTGCATACGCATCAAACTGCAACCATTCGACCAGGGTTGGGTCACCAGCCCTCCTAGGGTAACCCATAAATTTGGCCAACGTAATTGTTGGAGCAGGTGGGCCCTAAATTGCTGAAGGACACCAGCCAATGTTGCTACTAAAGTCGCATTTGACTGTGCAAATTAAAGCTGCAATTTGTTCATCAGTCATGTTGATGGAAAGAAGTGGCAAGTTAATTAAACGATCAAACACATTCTGAAGATTGGTGTCAACGCATTGAGAGGTGTCACTGAATAGGCCCAACAAACATAAATATCAAACCACAGACTAACTTGCAATATAAAACATAAAAACAGACCATCTAAGCAAATATGGTAATCACAACAAAAACATGACTTAGGTGACACACATCTAACTGATAAACATACACCAACTGACATACGGCCACTGTATGCAATTACAGCTGCAACTTTGATGAGCGTGAACGATAACACTATATAATACACAACGAGTACTGTATAACTGCAACACCTGTACCACTACACATTACACATATACAACAACTGAGTACCAATTACATGTACAACGCAGCTCACCATGAACTACACGACAGGGTCCTTTTCTTCCGAACTTGTTGCAGGGCTATCCCCATTTCCGACACCAGTTGGACGCGGAGCGGTGGATCTTCGGAGCGGTGGATCTTCGGAGCGGTGGATCTTCGTTTCACGATTCTTTATTTCACGTACCAAACAATTCAAAACCCTGCCCACTGTCAGACATCATGAATACATGCTTATGCCTCTTGCTCCCAAAACATCAGTGAATCAATAACGCAAAGAAAATTCAAATTTGTCTCTAAAAACAACACCTCATGCCTCGGGTTCATTGCTTGCTCTCCCCCAAATCCCGCTATCTTCCCGCCGATCAAACTGCAGTGACACCTATTGTCACTGCTTCTCAACACTAACCATTAATCACCAGGTGGTGTCACAGATCACTGAACAAAACTATTTCACAAAATACGTATATATAAATATAATAGCGTCGTGGCGGTCCATGACATCTATTACATGAGCATGAGCATGCCGGTTAAGACTGAACCATAATAATTAACAAATGGCAACATACAGGTATAGTGGCTCTATGTATCAGTTACAGAAACCATGATTGACTATGGGACAGCATAGGAATTGTCCCCCCATTTTCAGCTCAGAAAAATTGCCCTCTCTTAAAAACCGCTACACAGGACTAGCTAGACAATAAACTCCCGATATGAAGTTCCGAACACCCATTAGAAAATCGACTAGATAAATTGCTTGGCTGGCCACACCGCGTAACTTGATCTTACTTTAGTAAATGATCATCATGCCGGACTGCGCCGCTACCGGGCTCTATCAGTTTGCAACTTTGTGTTGATATTATTTATAGGCTCTAGCTATCAAGATAATTGTAAATGATGAAATTTGTGTTGCACTGTCACCCCTCGCCTGCTTGATGCTTATCGCCTACGGTAGAAGCGGCGGATTCCTGCACTTTGTGTAACTTATTCCCATTTGAGTTATGACAAATTTCCTTGCCAACATGTTGGATTGGGAAGTTCTACATAGCATGGGCGTCGAACGGTGGGGGCGAGGGGGACGCGTCCCCCCACTTTTCAGCCTGAGGGGGTCAGCATATGAAATGTCCTCACACTTTTTTAGTTCATACAACAAATTGAAAGGCATATATAGCGAGACTGATCTCTCCCCTCTCTTATCTCTCTTATAAAATCTACATCAGTCTAGTAGTAAAATGAATAAAAATTACACGAGTGTAGATGTAAATTTCCGACTACCTAGTGGAAAATCACTAGATAAATTGCTTGGTTGGCCGCAGCCCGCAACTTGATCTTAGTGCAGTAAATATTCATCATGCTGGGCTGTGTCATTTTGCACCCTTGTGTTGATATATTAATAGGCGTTAGCCATCAAAGACATTATAAATTATTAATTTCTGTTTGCCCTGTCACCCCTTGGATTGCAGCCTGGTAGCCCTGTTGCATACTTATATCGCCTACGTCGGAACCAGCGGATTCCTGCATTTGTGTAATTTGATCCCATTTCATGTGATGACAAATTTCTTTGCCAAAAGGTGGCTTTGGGAAGTCCCACACAGGCATCCCTGTAACCTCTGCATCGTGTTACTCTATGAATCAGGCAAGCAGTGTTGGGTCCAAAGTCTACCCCCCAAATGTTCAGTGTTTGGGGCGAGCCATGGCCCCTCTTCAAATATATATGTTGCCAACATAACTATTTTAAATAGCATAAAAGAAAGGCCTTTGTTTATTTTAGAATTAGCACCAGAGCAACAATGAATTATGTTTTATATTTACAATAAAGGTTATATGTATTTCAGGTCATTATATATATATATATATATATATATATATATATATATATATATATATATATATATATATAGACATTATAATATATATATAGTTATATATATATATATATGTATATATATATATATTATATACATATATGTTTAAATAAATTGGTCCCCCGTCCCCCCACTTTTAAAACCGGATCGACGCCCCTGGATATATTGACAAAAATCAAGTTCATGCACATACATTATTCAGGTAAAAGTCATCACATGTACATCTTAGATGGGAATCAAATAAAGACAAAATAAGAATCTAAATACATTGTGTTCTACACTACATTTAGTATAGAAAAGCCGAGGTTTGTGCGGCAGTTCATGTGCTAAATAATGTGTGTCGTTCAAAACACCGCCTTTGAAGGGAACCATAAAGCAAGTGTTTGCGTCTATGCACATACAAGTGTTTACAAATCCTAATCACAAATATAAGTTTGTGTGATCAGCGCCATTTTCGAATGACGTCACTATTTTCTGTTCTACCCAATTAACCCGTGATCGAATTTGGTAGAGAAAGATGTCTGTCTGGATGATATCGGTCATGTCATCACAACCTTTCTCTATGTGACCGATTGTCAAGTTACCCACTAATGTAAAACTGTTGACTATAGCTGAAAGTGATTAGTATTAACGCCTTTAGTTGCACTAATATATATATATAATATATATATATATATATATATATATATATATATATATATATTTAATATTATTAGGACCACAATTCCCGGTAAACAAGGAACTAGTTTTGAGCCAGTTTGACTTGTGTCTAGTTTATAACTGGTACGGCTCCACCAGAACGTCCCAGCAAACATACAAGTATTGGGCCAATGCTGGCGTTATACTGGCGAGTACCGTTTGTACCGGCAACGGTACACACGGTACTGAGCCAGTACACTGGACACACCGTGATAAAAGTCGATGTACTTGCCTGTATCGGCCCAGCATTGGCCCGCTTGTATCGGCCCAGCATTGGCCAGATACCAGCCAATTTCAACATTGTTCCGCAAGATGTCGCAGGGGAAGTTTTTCCTGGCGCCACCTAGGGAATGCAATTTTACCGCCAAATTGAGACGCGCAGACGCAATTTTTGTGAAAGATTTGGAAGAGGGATTTGTTCAGGTAACTTGCAATGATTAATAAAATCACGTAGTTTTCATTGTGATATGATGCTTAATTGTGAATGCAAATAAGTGTACAGTTGTGCCTATATTAGTGTTTTAATTAAGAATTGGCATCTGCATTTATAGACCGGTAGTTACTAGATTAGTGCTTTTACTAGTCTAGTGGATCATTTCGTCGGAGTCGTTTTCTGCCTTAAGAGCAATGTATCAGTATTATTTAAAGTAGAACGGCTTATAATTAATCGGTGGTAGGCAAACAAAGCATGAAATAAGTAGTTTTAGTGAAATACAATATGAATATTCGTAACACGGTAATGACGTACGTCTTTAGACTTTACCGCGTCAAAACATTCGAAAGCTCCCACTTATTTCTATATCACAAGATTCAAAATTCAAATTCACTGATGACGTACGACAACACGCAACGCATTCACTAAACATCACGGGCTAATTTGTCTTTGGTGATTAATGTGAACAATTAAGTGCTGGATCCAATGACTCATGCCATGACTTAGTCACTTCATTGCTTGTGAATATAACAAACTGGTGCGGACCACATCTCTCAAATTTTTGAATGCATGGGCGTCATTCGGTGGGACATATGAAGGGGATCACGCGTCCTCAACCTTTTCAATTAAAAACAAAACAAGTTTTTGGTCATATAGCGCGAGCTAGACTGATCCCTCTCCTAAAAGCCCCTATAACTATATAATCATATACATGACATAAGTAGGTTGACCTGCATTCTAAGTTTGACCTAGATTTAACGTACATAATGGTATTAATTCCTATTAATTATATCATTTACAC
Source organism: Ridgeia piscesae (assembly GCA_025642075.2). Lineage (NCBI taxonomy): Eukaryota > Metazoa > Annelida > Polychaeta > Sabellida > Siboglinidae > Ridgeia > Ridgeia piscesae. The sequence goes on along the minus strand of JAODUO010001127.1, from coordinate 133,497 downwards.
GAATTAGGAACTTGGCAGTTGTAGTTCGGAGGCAAACTCAGTAATATAATGACTTACATGCTATGTATACTTTTTGTATGGGGTTATGACAGCATAACTTATTTACTTGACCTACATTTCGCACTTTACCTATTAATAGTGTAATTTATTAATACAAAATGCACACTGAACTTCAGAGGGATTACAAATATCGGATACACATATAAACATTAATTGACATTAATGTGACCTAGCATCAAGTTTTGGTACAACCTACAGATTGACCTGCTATTTTACTTCTGAATTATATTTGGAAAATTATTGCGCTATTTAGTTATAATTAATTAATTAATACATGAGCACACGAACCTTTACAGTGTGAAAAACAGACAAAACATGAGATATCATAAAAATTAAGGCAATTTATTATTTTAGGCATAATGTAAACAGTGCTGCAAACCATTCATAATGTCACCAAGGTTAACATTAAAAGAGCAGAATATTATATAAATGTTTAATAGATCACATGCTTAAGTCCGTGCAGCATTCACTGAAGTATACTCACACACCATGATGGTAATATGTGTAAATCCTATGTTTTTTTCCATGATAGGTAATGTGCATAAGTCCATGTTATAAACTTATATGCACTGAAGTAAACTTTATAAATTAATTAATTACAGTCTGCAATATGCATTAAAGAATAGTTTGTAGCTTCATTATAGGTAATGACTAACGTGATTTAAGTCAAAGCAATAAGCATTGAAGTTCATAATTTCTCTGTTAAAGTCCATTGGGAACTCTCCAACCATTCCCAAGATCATACTGCAATGTTCTTCAAGTGTATACACCGTTATTGCATATAAATTCAAGTTGACCAACGAATATGAAGCTACTGCGATGCCAGACACTTCTCTCGAGATCAAAGAGTGTTGTCAGTTCTTGAGAAGTTAACCCATGCGAGCATTGCCATCATTGACATTCACACAGGTTTCACTATAGGTAATGTGCATAAGTCCATGCGATATGCATTGTAGTTCACAATTTCTCTGTGATAGTCCATGGGGAACTCTCCAAGTTGCTGATGAGCTGACACTCATGCCAGGAGCAATGTCTACAATACACAAATATTTTACATTTAAAATACTACACAAAATGGTAAATATTATTAATAACATCAACAAAATAGATAGTCAACATAACTGTAAACTTAATGGTAAAATGAACAAAATTTAATTACAGGTATTGCGTGGTGTGTATTAAAGTGGAAATATTAACTGTCTGTACTTTCTATCATAAAATAGTAATACTGACACACTAACCATATACATGTATTAAGTTCTGTTTACACAATTTACAAAAAAACAACTGTTTAAGATGTGGATTGATCAGATTAATAATGTTTTCCTGTAGTGATTAAAATGGAAGTAGGTCGCAGTCACAGGTAATCGTGATGACCTGCCCTGATGCCGTAAATTTAACTGTTTTGAAATTTCGTTTGTTTTCCTTAAAACACTGACTTGCACACCACATAAATAATTATGTTGTGTCTAATTTCTTATCAGAAACAAGAGTTTGTTATGTAGCCTAAATAAATACCTAGTAAACTGTGTGGGTATGTGCTGACAGAAAGTGCATGAATTTATAAGTATTTCATCCATAACGTACTTCCAGTTCCCCACACACACACTCTACCACTCACAAATATACAACACACATACACATAGACACACGCTTACACACACGCATACATATAATATATATACACATATACAATTATCATAAATGCAGAAAATAAACACATTTGGTACTCACCCAACACTACATGGTCACTCAGTAATGCTGAAGAACTTCTCATGTCTTCTAGTGAGTGCAACATACCAAATCCAAACGGCCATTTTCAAAAATGGTGGTATATGGTAAACTTGGAGTAAATAGAAGAATGTCAAGGTCAAGGAATACCATAAATATTGTCAATACAATGTTGTGAATCAATGCATATTTCTTGCTTAGTTGGTTTATGGGTTATTCATATTTTCTATTGTTTCAGTACTAATAATGCACCATAAACATAACTTCCAATACTAGCCAATAAGAGCCGTACTATTTGTAAATCACATAGACATAGTGTCTAATATCACTATCCCAGGCGGGACACTTCCCACTGAATGGTGTTGATTCACCACCCACAAAGCACAGGAAACTTGATGGATTTTGATGTTAAATCACAATAATATATGATACAATTAATTTTAAAAAAACAGTTATAACAGTGAATGTTCAGCTGTGCTGGCACTATTATAAGTGATAGGTGTGTTTAACGATAACATTATATTATTTGTTATTGTATGTTATGTTTCAGTTGTACTTGTTGATAGTAACTTTAGGAGACATGTTGACTTGAAATTAAGCAGTATTTAGTGTATTTGCAAACAGCTGGGGTGAAGTACTGTTATTAATTTAAAAGAATTCAGTGCAATTAATTAATTAATTTGTCACTAGGTATTTTATAGCAGTTGTCTTTATTGTTTTAATATTATATTACAATTACTTTTAAATTTTACAACAGTAATCAATTATATCAAACCAGTTACAACAAATTATCACATACCCACAGTATTCCCCTACAAGTGAAAATATGTGTGTGTTTCTATGGAATTAGTGTAAGTGGATAGTGTGTTACCTCCAGATATGTGAAATATGAGGTTTTGGACATTCCATGTCAAATCAATCAAGAATTTTACATGACCGTCTTCAATTTTTAATGACATTTGGTGTGTTGGTTTATGATCATGAGTCTAGTGTCCCACCAATTTTTATTTCTGTTCTTATGAAACATACATGAATATTATTGCTTTGTCTGTTTGACTGTGAAAATCATTGTTTTTCATGACAGATGTTAAAAGGTATTTTGGGCATTGTTTTCTCATTATTTTATCATATAGCTGATATCCTTGAATTACAAATAGGTCTTCTAATTTAAGAATAATTTTTCTTTCTGATAAATTGAAATTCGTTTACATTATACCTGTTTATGTTATACTCATAGAGTGCAAAAGTTAGTAAATGATCACTAATGTCATTGAACATGATACTGGTAGGCTTATCAATTAGCGGGTAAAGACCTAAGCTACACATTGTGTCTAAGAACTGTTTGGTATTATTACGAGTTCTAAAATATAGTAAAATATGTAAGGGATATTTCAGTATTTTCAAGTTGGTGTAGTTCGCAAGGAGGCACAACAAGCTCAAAAATGTTAGAGCTTATTTGAGTAGAATTTGTATTTGAGTAGCCTTGATTAACCAGGCTCCGTCAGATGGCAGCACGTTTCTGCCCATTGAATCCGTCAGGCACATTTATGCTCTGCCGATGTTACTGACAAGGCGTCCTTTCCCCAAAATACGGTAGAGACTCAGTCCGAATTTGAAATAACAAATTAAATAAGGATACCTTTTATCAGATAAAACTACACTATAAAAAACTATTCAAAATTTAACTTATATTCATACAAAAAATCAACAGAAATACAAGTTTGCATTTTATTTATAAAATCAGGAAGTATGGCAGGATTAGTCTCAATTACCCAGGCTCCACGATTTAATATTTTAATGTTGTGTTGAACAACATCAGATTTGACCATCCATAGCATAATCCTGTATGTCTTAGCTGACGTTGAAACAACATGGACATATTTTAATAACTGTCAAATCCTGCTTATTTGATACAAATCCAACGTAAGTACAAAACAAAGGTTGATTATGCATGTTAATCACACTTGGATATGGCTCGCATTACATGATCAATTACTAGAGTCACGTAACACAACGTCGTGTAGATTTGTAGATGTAATCCATATTCAGTTATAGGCCGTTCAGTGGAACGATCAGAAGAACGAGTAGGCGTTCTAGACAGAACACCACACGACAGTGAGCGATGATTTCTGACAACTAATATGTCAAAGGAGAACGAGGCGTACTTTTCTTCAGCACTTATATAACGGTGTCATCTTCGAAAGTCGGACATTGTGTTTCTTTAAGACATTCAGTGAATAGTCTTCATACACATAAGGTCTTTCAGTTTAATGAGTCGCGGCTTGTGTAGCAGGTGCTTGTGGGAGTTAAACAATATAAGCTTCGCTACCACGGATCGTGTCTTCTTCCAATTCACTATGCAAGTCTGCAGGTAAGCTGGAGTAGAAACGTAGAAACAGGATGAACACGTTAGTGACATCGCATGATGCTGAGCCATTTGGGTGATTTGTTCAACTGCCGTCATGTCCTCTCCATATTTACTGAGATGTGTTCTACTTCTTGTTCCCTGTATCATTCGATCCTAGTTGGTCTAACAAACTTGCAGTTTAGATTGTTGTTGCCTTGCAAATGACATTACTTCCAGGATCAATAAGCGGTGTGATACATGAGATATTGAGAAAAAATATTGAACACAGTGAACTGGCGGTAGTATATTACTATATATAATTTGCAGATTTTAGGAACACCTCAGGTGTGCCAGTGTGACGTCACTCGGATTCCGCCAATTTGAACGTAATGCAGCGTTTCATTGCCCAATTAATTCATCGACTCACTACAGTGATTATCCGAGGTAAAACTGATAATTAATAACGTCTAAGATGCTTTCAGAGCTACTTAATGTTTCTCAATCCATTCAAAAATCAAATTCATGCACACAAATTATTCAGGTAAAAACCATCACATGTACATCTTTGATGGGATTCAAATAAATACAACATAAGAATATACATTCCACATTCGTTACATTCCATTAGAAAGCGAGAATTGTGCGGCAGTTCGTGGGCTAGATACTTTGTGGCGTTCAAAACACCACCTTTGAGGGGAACCAAATGGCAAGTGTTTGGTCTATGCACCTAAAAGTGTTCACAAATCCTAATCACAAACATACGTTTATGTGATCAGCGCCATTTTCGAATGACGTCACTATTTTCTACGCCAGCCAGTAAAGCGATCATCGAATTTGGTAGAGCAAGATGTTTGTCTGGATGATATCGGTTATGTCATCACAATCTTCCTCTTTGTGACCGATTCCCGAGTTAACCACTAATGCGACATTGTTGACTCTAGCTGAAAGCGATTAGTATTAACGCCTTCAGGTGCACTAGACACCAACGTGCCTTTGCTTCCCTTTAATATTATTAGGACCACAATTCCCTGTAAACAAGGAACAAGTTTTGAGACAGTTCGACTTGTGTCTAGTTTCTAACTGGTACGGCTCCACCAGAACGTGTTATCTATCGCATTAATTCACGTATTCATTCACGCGAAGAAGTAGAAAAGTGGTACTGTTCTATTGGAACGTATCTTCACGTGAATTCACGTGACATATTAATATCTATGCAGCAATGCACCATCGCATATTCAAACCTGAGACGCTTACACGATACGTCTTGTCTTGCATATTGACTGTTTAAATATTTTAGGGTCCAATATGTGTTTGCCGCATCATGAATAATTAGCTGTGCAGTAACACAAGAGTATTATTCGCATGGGCTGTTTAATGAATCGTGAATGACTAACACTATCCATCATGACACGTGGATTTTATTTGAGATATCCCACAATCATCGATGTATAAAATTAGCGGTAGTGAGTATCATTACGGGAAATCATAAATCGTTCTCACAATTTCCCGTCGTTCGTATCATTTCACATACACGCCCGACAACGGGACAGAAATGATGATGATGATCCCAGGTGAGGTTCACTCTTCCATCATACGTCGCAGGTTCGTCAACCTGATCAAATCTAAGACGATGAGAATTTTTTTGTGATACTTCTACTTTGATGAAAACTATATGTAATAATTAAGACACTATTAATACTTATCACTATCCATAATCATCATCATCATTGTGCAGCCATATTGTCCCGCGGTTGGGCGAAGGCGTCAGCATGCTGCTTCCACTGATGCCTATCTCGCGCTATCCGCTGCCATTTAGTACCCTTCCTGTAGTCGTCTAGTTCGTCTCTCCAACGTCTCGCCGGTTTTCCTCTAGGTCTTTTCCTTTCGTAGAGTTTCCAGGTGGTTGTGATACGGAGTGTCCATCGGCTATCTCGTATCCTGCTGAAGTGCCCTGCCTAGGTGCACTTCTGACTTGTTCAATCACGTCAGTGACCTTTGTTTTGTCTCTTACCCAGAAGTTTGTTTTTCTGTCCCGGTATATGATGCATACTCATTTCCATCTTTATTTGTGCGGCCGCTAGCTAGTATGTCTTCCGAAGTGTTATTTTATAGTCATAACAGAAGAGGCGGTGGAGTTCTTTTGCATTCAGTGGCATTCTTTGTGTATGGTGAAAGTATGCAACATACATCAGAAACACAATACCCATGCAATATATTACACACAAATTGTTCGCGTGCATTCAAAGCATAGCCACTGAAAATATTTCCACTTCGCATACATTATATATGTATGTAATTTTTGCAGTGTGATTTAGGTCGGCGTTGTAGCTAGGCGCAAGCAGATGAAGGGTTTTGAACGTATCCACATAATCTTGTACTCAGAACCGTAGACTCCCCATCTCTTAAACCGGACGTACAATGTGGAAATCTCTCGCACAGAACAACGTCTTCACAGTTTTAGTTTGTAACCATGAGTTCATTGTTAAACGATTATAAAAGAACTCCACCGCCTCTTCTGTTATGACTATCATAATCATTACATGACCGAACTGACTATGCACTGCTCCTCTTCTGTTTCAGGAAAATAACACTTAGGAAGACATACTATGTGTTGCATTCGTAGCCATAATCGCGGCCATTATTTTCTTTACCAGGCAGACGGTCGACAAGGAAATAGCACATATGTGGCTTCAAACACTTGTAGAATCTTAGCTTTAGGCAAGTGGCCTAATGTGTTAATAAATTAAATCCTAATCGCTGGCAACTATTCTTAAGAATTGTTTGCCATTGGTTCTACTCCTCTCAATTCACCGGTCATCGTATTTGATACATATATTAGGATTGTTTATGATACTCAATAAACCCACACATTGCAGACAACCGTTCGTTAAAGGGAATAAAACCAAGACTACCTAAAATAATGTCCATGGATACATAACGATTAAGTATGTGTGTAACATTTGACAACATTCAAAAAAAAATACATTTGTTGTATATGGTCCGTTCGATTTTACAATCGGAAGGACACCGGTTCGAAACTGACATGAAATAATATTTAATATGCTTTTGTTTACGTTTTCACAAAACAATAATTACAAACCGAATCATTTGAAATCAATTAATGATGTGCTGCTTGTGTTTTTTTTGTTGTAGTAATTATTTATTCGCGACGAAAATAAAAATATGATAATTGTATATGTAATGATTATGTATATTTCTAAATTGTTACTACATGTGAAAACAAATAGTGATTTGTCTTATCAACAATGACATTTAGACATACATATACGTTATATATATATATATATATATATATATATATATATATATATATATATATAATATTTTCATATTTGTGACGTATAAATAATTAGACGAACTACAAATATTTAACAAATGCAAGCAGTCTACATCATTGCTTTATGACTCGATCTATAATTATTATTTTGTGAAACTTTTTACTAAAAACTGACAAAAAGACATCAATGCTTTCGTGTCGATTGCGAACCGGTGTCCTTTCCATTGTAAACGGGAACGCACGTAACGAATGCGTTTACCAATTGAGACAAGGTTACAATCGCGATTCTACTCCTGGATTTAAAGTGTTATGTTAAATATACAACTCCTCCTTCACAAACCGGCATACCAATGATTATTTATGACTTACAACGGTTATTTCAGACGTTAATTATATATACTATCTGTTTGTAATGTATGTGTCGGGGTGCGGATTACTTAGCGGGGGCAGCAATCGATATGATTACTTTAAAAATGAGCCGAATATGGCTGCGATCTCGAAGCTGAAACAGGGCTCCGCGAAACAGTTGACTTCAATTACTAAGCAAAATGTGATCGCGTAAGATAAATGTATGTTCTCTATGATGACCAGTGTTTGTAATACATCGGAATATCGCACAATAATTAATTTTGACGCTCGTTTCGATGTTCTGAATGCAAAGAAAGAGTGTGGAACCAAACGCGCACATATCTAGACCAATCTCGGGCGGCTCGTCGTTTAGTAGGGTTTCTGTTTTTTTATAACATCCTTTTGAGGGCGCTGTGTGTTTATGAGCCCCAATTGTGCTTTAACATCGGTAGGACCACAATTCACGGTAAACAAGTAACTAAGTTTGAGCTAGATTGACTTGTGCCTTGTTCACAACTGGTACGGTTCTATCGGAACTATTTTTGTCACGTTAGTTCACGTATTCACTCACGCGATGAACTGTAGAAGGTGGTACTGTTCTATGTTATATCGGAACGTGTCTTCGCGTGAATTCTTGTGTTGAACTGGGGAAACTGATACCGTCCGTTCTAGCGAACGTTTATTCGCGAGACTGTTCACGCGTTTGTTCACGTGTGGAACTGGGGAAACTGGCATAGTTCTAATAGAACGTCTGTTCACGTGAATTCAGTATTATGTTACTTTATATATTCATAAGAAAGCTGGGAGGATATGTATATGGAAAAACCCAAACGGTGTAACGAAAACAGAAATTGACTACATCCTAACAAACCGGCCAGACATCGTCGCAGAGGTAACAGCCATCAGCAAAGTCAACATTGGGAGTGACCAATACCAAACTTGCCTTAGAGGTGGAAAGGAAACAATTGATGATTAAGAGGCCACCAAGAGTAAATACCACTCAATTAGGATCAAAGAAGATCGAATTCCAACTCGAAATGAGAAAACGACTCGAGACACTACAAGAACTAGGCCACATCGACACCATGAGCGAATCCATCACAGACATGATCCAACAAAGCACAACAAGAGTAGCTATGGCAATTAGCAATCTACAGAAATTGATGATGTCACCAACACGATCCCTGGTTGCAGAACGACGATGATAAACAATGAATAGAATACGCAGAAATATGCAAGACCATCAAAAAGAAAGCAAAAGAGAATATTAGGAGATACAACCAAGTTTTTATACCGGATGCGATCATGGCATCAAAGAGCCTGAGGAAAGTCAGAATAACACATAAACTATAGGCCAATACAGATTGATTACACCCCTAGACAAGTAGGGTAGAGAAATCCATGATCAACATAAGGTCATAGAACGAATAGAGGAATTCTACACCGAGTACCATAGATAACACAATGGGAGTTGGAAGCAGCACTACGAGATATGAAGAATGGGACAGCAACACGAAACGAGCATATAAACATCGAGACGTTGAAAGCAGGAGAAGATACTATCTCGAAGACACTTACTAAGCTCTACACTAAATACTTATCAGAAAGATGAATACCCACAGCGTGGAAGAACGCTAAGAAGGTGATAATCTTCAAGAAGGGAATTAAAGAAGATATCAATAATTACATATCGATATGTCTACTATCAAACATATATTAATTACTCACGAATGTATTAACAAAAGCTAGAGAAGACACTCGACGTCAACCGGTTACGAGGGCAAGCTGGATTCAGAAGCAGATACTCAACGGCAGACGACATCCACGTCGTGAACCAACTGAGGGAGAAGTGCAGGGAATATGACATCCCACCCTGCATCGAGAAAGCTTTCGACTGAATACAAACTCAAGCAATGCTTTAAGAACAGGGGATAGAAGATGTACACATCGAACTCCTGGAATATATCTACACCAACAGTTCGATCGCAGTCCACCTACACAAAGAAAGCAACAAGATTAACATCAGGAGTGGAGGACGCCAGGGTGACAGTGTATCTACCAAACTATTTACAGCAACAGTCGATAGCAACCAGGGGATTCAAGATAGACAGCGAATATCTCAGTTATCTTCGCGTCGCCAACGACGTTCTTATACGCAACATGAACTTCAACAAATGTTAGAGAAACGTGCTGATGAAAGCGAAAATCAGTGTCTGACGATGAACAAGTCGAAGACAAAGGTGATGATAGAAAACCACACAGCAATATATGCCAACACATTTCAGATCGAGAACGTTGCAAGATATGACTACCTGGTACAGAGATACAGCACCAGCGACAAAAACCAAGACAAGGAGATTCAAAGAAGAATCACGGCCGGATGGACAGCATTCGCCAAGCACCGCGACATCTTCAAGGGTAATATTGTACCATGCATGAAGACTCAAATCTACAACTCATGCGTGCTTCCAGAAATTACATACGGCGCTGAAACATTTGAGCACTCACCAGCCAAGCAAAGAAAAAGCTAGCAGTCGCACAAACAATGGTGGAAAGCAGTATGCTAAGCATTAGATTCCGGGACATAAAAGCAAACATCTTTGTAAGAGAAAAGACAATGGCCACAGACGTGATTGAACAAGTCAGACGACGGAAGTGGACATGGGCAGGACATATCAGCAGTATACTAGATAACCGATGGACATCGCATATCACCACCTACGAAGGGAAAAGATCTAGATGAAGACCTGCGAGACGATGGAGAGATGAACTTGATGATTACTAGAAAGGCACCACCTAGCAGATGATAGGGCAAGATAACATGCTGGGGCCTTAGCTCAACCACGGGACACTATGGCTGTACACTGATGATGATGATAATGATGATATTAATAGCTATGCAGCAATGCAACACCGCATATTCACACCTTAAAGGCTTAAACGTCTTGCACATTGACAGTTGAAATATTTAGTGTCCAATTTGGGTTTGCATTATCTTCTATATTTCTGTGAAAACGAAAAACAAGTACCTACGCTATTCAGTAGATAATTAACCATAACACTAACTGACACAATGGTAATTGCACGGGAATGGCTTAAATCAGTGCAAAACATGGCTACTAATTGCAAACCTCAGTAGAACACAAATTTAAAATTACAGAGCAATTATCATAATTAACATGGTGCTTTTACACTTCTGATTATACACTGAATATAAAACAAAATTACATACATACATACATACATACATACACACACACGCACACACACACACATATACAAACACGTACACACACACACACACACACACACACACACACACACACACACACACACACACACACACACACACACACACACACACACAACACACAGACACAGGCGCAAACTTATTTTTAGAAAATTAATTTGTATCCGCACATATAGGTATCATATTGCATATTTATACAGAAAGGGTTAATCATGTAGAGCCTTAAAACAAATTATTAATAGTATGATGATTGCAACACTATGTAGTATGACTTTCGAATGTAGTAAATGTGCAGTAATACATGGAAGCAATTGGACAGTTTCGCATGTTATGCAAAAATTATATTATCAAATTACGTGGAAACGTGTACAATTCTCAACTATTATAATATACCGTCAGTAATCATGTTGTGTATTATATTATATGTGTATGTAATTTTCTAGTGTTATGTGGGTCTGCAGTGTAGCCAGGCTCAAGCAGATGAAGGGTTTTGAACGTCTCCACATGGCCTTATACTCAGAACCGTAGACTCCCCATCCCCCAAACCAGACGCCCAATGTGGAAGACTCTCGCACTGCATAACGTCTTCATTGTTTTAGTTTATAAATATAAACCCATTGTTAAAGAATCACAAAAGAACCCCACCACCTACTCTGTGTATCCCGTATTGACTGTCATAATCATTGCATTACCGAACTGACTCCTCTTCTGTTTCAGGAAAATAACACTTAGGAACACACTACGATGTGTTGCCTTCGTAGCCACAATCGCGGCCATTGTTGTCTTTACCAGGCTGAAGGTCGACAAGGAAACAACACAGATGTGGCTTCACACACTTGTGTCAAGGGTCAACAAAGAAGTCGGAAGTCTAAAACCGTCGTCCGGCGGTCCGCATCATTCACGAGATATGCGAGCGCAATCACGTGATACGCTTATTAAAAACTCGAGCTTTTCTGCGGAGGAATATCGGACAAGGCGCTTCTTTCGTATACTGGCTTGGACTAACAGTACACGTACGATACCATTTTGGAACCCGCGTGGACTGGAAGACACGGCGGACTGCGGCACGCCGGTTCCGTGTACGTTTACAAACAACCATTCTTTGTATACAACCAGCGATGTCGTCTTATTTCACACGAGGTATGGTAGGAAGAGGAACATGCCGACGTTTCGCTTGCAGCACCAACACTGGATCACCTATTTGCACGAGGCGCCAACGCGAACTGACATGTTCGTGGAGTCACCGCATCACTCTTGGTTCAACTGGACATTGACGTACTCGATGTTAGGGGACATTGTCATGCCTTACGGAATATGTCTTCCGAATCGCGAAAAGGTGGCCAACGACCCGAGCAGCATCACTGCCGTCATACGACTAGTCTACGGGAAATCGGCCGACTTGCTTCCGTGGTTGGATCGGCGACAGTTGCAGCAAAACTACACGGTCAATTACGCTCGTGGGAAAACAGGGTTAGTCTTTTGGGCTGTTAGCCATTGCAAAACTGAGAGTCTACGGGAAAAATACGTGGCCGAACTGAAACGATATATCCACGTTGATATACGCGGCAATTGCGTAAGAAACCACATCAAAGATAAAAATGATGGCTTCCGAATTCATAAATTCTACTTGGCTTTCGAAAACTCCATTTGCCCCGATTATATCACGGAAAAGACTTGGCTTGCCCTGTCAGGTGGGATTGTGCCCATTGTATTGGGAGGCGCCGATTACAAAACTTTCCTTCCCCACCATTCTTACATAGACATCAAAGACTTCTCTTCACCAAAAGCGTTGGCAACGTATCTGAACAAACTAGATAGAAACGACACACTGTATAATGAATATTTTGCATGGAGAAGAAATTATACATGTCGAAATGGTATACCACGACGAGAAAGTCAATTCTGTGAGTTGTGCCGTTTCATTAACAAAAATATGAACAAAACTAATACAATCGCTGATATTAACAAAGTTTGGAGCCCTGAAAATTGTATCCCGACAGAAAATTATTATCGTGATATCGCAACAGTGTCTTATAACGATGTTTTTCTGAATACGACGGAGATCCGATAATAGACTGTGACGATCGATCTGTTGGTGCTAAAATATCGTCAGTGGATTATTTGTCTTGCCTGCATACTAAACATTGGAATAAAGTTGGACTTAGGATGGCAGTAGACATACGTTTGATACGATGACGTTGAAACATTTTAAAAGTTGAACTGACGGTGCCAGTTAGGAACACGCTTGACACGGTGGTACAGGAACATTTTGAAACAATGCCACCAGAATGGCACGTTGAAAGGGATATGCTTAGGCTTGGTATATCGATTGAACGACATTGAAAAAAGTAGGGTTACGAATAAAGTTATATAAAAACGACTTACATATGCTGTGAAGTAACGACTTACCTAAACAAAAACAAATGACTCCGGTGTTCTCTGAACAATTGAAACAAGGAAAGTTGTCATGTCTACCATTTTCGAGACATAAAACAAACACTTTCAGCCATGTTGTCCACGCCATTTTTTTGACATTGCTGGCACACAATAGACATTTCAGTAACTGAATCTGGTAATGGAGTCATGTCACATAACTTTCTTTATAATTGTATTTTATATGGCCAGCTTAATCGTAACAGGTTTGTATTTTTAAATTGAGTGAACCGAACGTGTCGCTTCCACTCTGACACATGCATATGTTTAGGATTAGTGCTAGGATTGACCCGATGACATGCTAAAATATTAAGACGCTACAAGCATCATGCGACTGTCATGAACATTGTCATGTTTGCACCAGTGGTCTCCGAAGTCAAAAGACATAGTTGATCACAACGCCCCAATAATGGGTCATACTAATGTAATGTAATGTAATGTAATGTAATGTAATGTAATGTAATGTAATGTAATGTAATGTAATGTAATGTAATGTAACGTAACGTAATGTAATGTAATGTAGGAAGTGATACGTATAGTTAGAATGCGTATATGTCTGATATATAATGTTTTCAGGTGGTTATATTGGTGTTTACGATTACAACCAAAACGTCAGACATAATGACAGCACAATAATTTGTTTAATTCACGTTTGTTGTGTATGATGCGTTCTGCTCATGTGACGTGTTCATCAAAAATAGCATACAAATGACAAAAAGACACAATTCCACAAAGACACAATACAACATACTGGCAACGAAATAATGACACACCGACAAATATGATGATGATGATGATATGTACATACATATCATCATCATCGTTGTGCAGCCATAGTGTCCCGTGTTTGGGCGAAGGCCTCAGCTTGCTCCCTCCACATCTGCATATATTGCCAGATGGTAACCTTCCAGTAGTCGTCTAGTTCAACGTCTCGCCGGTCTTCCTCTAGGTCATTTCCTTTCGTAGGGTTTCCAAGTGGTGATTCGCAGTGTCCATTGACACTATGGCCCATTTCCGTCGTCTGATTTGTTCAATAACGTCTGTGATCTTTGTCTTTTCTATTACCCAGATGTTTGTTTTTCTGTCCAGGTAAGTGATGTGTAACATACTCCTTTCTATCTTTGTTTGTGCGGTGGCTAGCTAGTTCTTTTTGACTGACTGGGGAGTGCCCATGTTTCCGCGCCGTATGTCATTACAGGAAGTACGCATGGAGTGTAAACTTGTCTCTTCAAGCATGTTTCAATGTTACCATTGAAAATGTCGCGATGTTTTGCGAACGCTGTCCATCCGGCCGTGATTCGTCTTTAAATCCCATTGTCTTGGTTTTTGTCTCTGGTGCTGTATCTCTGTCCCAGGTAGCTTTCAACGTTCTCGATCGGACTAGTGTTGACATATACTGTGTGTGTCGTTTCCATCACCATCTTTGTATTTCCTAACCCTATCTTCAAGCCACTGGTTTCCCAAGTCAGTCGCCGTAATGTTCTTTCGAGTGCTGCCTTAAACAGCTTGGACGATATGGTATCTCCCTGTCGTACTCCTCTCCTGATGTTGATCTTGTTGCCTTCTTTGTGTAGGAGGACTGTCACCGATCTGATGGTGTAGATGTCCTTGAGGAGTTTGATGTGCATATCTTGTATTCCCTGTTCTTGAAGCGAGGTCAGTACTGTTTGAGTTTGCACTGAATCGAAGTCTTCCCCGTATTCGACGAATGCGATGTAGAGTGGAATATTACATTATCTGCACTTCTCATTCAGTTGGTGGACCTGTCGTTGAGTATCTGCTTCTGAATCCAGTTTGGTCTCTTGGCTCGTTTTCATCCAGTGTCTTATCTAGCCATTTCGTTAATACTTTCGTGAGTACCTTCTAGGTGTTTGATAGTAGACATATCGGTGTGTAATTCTTGAGGTCTTTCTTATTTCCCTTCTTGATCATTATTACCACCTGAGCATTGCCCCACTGTGGGCATTCGTCTTTCTGATAAGCGTTTAGTGTACAGCTTAGCAAGTGCCTTCGAGTGGTGTCTTCTCCTGCTTTCAATGGCTGGATGTTTATGTGGTCGTTGTCCTCATATCTCGTAGTGCTGCTTTTTGGTCAATGTGGATTATGGTACTCGATTCACTGTCGTATAGCTCAGTGTAGAATCCCTTTATTCTTTCTATGATATTAACTTGATCATGGATTGATTGTCTAGGAGTGTGATCGGTCTGTCTTGGCCTAGCTTTTGCGTACTTCGGACATTCTTCAGGCTCTGATGCCATAATCGTTTCTCATATGACCTCTTGGTTGTATTTACTGATTTCCTCGCTTGCTTTCTTTTTGATGGTCTTGCATATTTCGGTGTAATCTATTCGTTGTTTATTGTTGCCGTTTTACGGCATTTCTCGTCGTTTCGTCATCAGGGTTCGTGCTGGTGGTGATACCCTCGATTTTTGTGGACTGTTAATTGCCTTACCTACTATTGACGCGCATTATTGGATCATGTCTGTGATGGTTTCGCTCATGGTGTCGATGTCGTCTAATTCTTGTAGTGTCTCGAATCGTTGTTTATCGTCGCCATTCTAGAATATATATGTATATATATATGTAATATATATTCTTGATACCAGATGTATATTATATATATTTATATATATATATATATATGTAATATATATTTAAGATGTATATATATATATATATATATGTATATATATATATATTTATATATATATATATAATATACATCTGATAAAATTATATTACCATATATATATATATATATATATATATATATATATATATATATATATATATATAATATACATCTGTATAAGAATATATTTTAAATATATATACATATATATATATATATATATATATATATATTAATATGACACATATATATATATATATATATATATTATAATATATATCTGTAGTATTATATATATATAATACATATAAGAATATATATTACATATATATATATATATATTGTGTCGTCAGCTGAGGTTGGCCATGCTTACATGGCTATATACAATATTTGGAGCTGCAAAAATACCATGTCGAGTGCTTGTGTTTGCTCTGAAACCTCTTGAAGAAATTACCTTGCTCCAGGTTGGAGATCAGGCGGCTTAGGAGCACTCGAAAAGGGTCTTTCCTAGACAACCGGGATATCCAAACTTGGCTGTCGCATGTATGACGCGTGTCCATTATGTGTATGCATGCATATGCGTGGGTGTTTGCGTGTGCGGGCGCGCGCCTGTACACATATGTACGTGTGCATCAAATCAATTAGTGTTAACACCACGTATATTTAAACCACACATTCAGACCCGCTTTCGAAATAATATAAAATGTAAAATTCATTACATAAGCGAATACAATATTACTGTACTGTAAACAATACAATTGTGCGCGTGCGTGACCTTTCTCAGAAAACAACAGGAAGACGAAGTCAGATGCAGCGCGGCCACAGCAACGCGACTCAGGTGAGAGCCGAAAGTCCACGGCCGGTGACTCAGGTGAAATGTTTTCTCGGCGAGCCAGGTGCTTTCACACGTACCGAGCTAGATTAATACGGTCTGTGACGACGAATGTCTTTGGCGTGTGAAAGAAAGGCAATCAGCGCGGATGAAGGGGCAGCGGCTGGCCATTGATTCTCGCAGTGGGCGTGGTGGCTCGTTCCATCGGCGACAGTCGGCACTCAGCCAGCGCCCAAGAGATACTCGCCCGCGTTGACCACGGACCGGTGCTTTAGCGTGCACGATAACGAGAAGTGTTGAAGTACATGAAAGCGTTGGTTGAGGGACAGGTGCTGTTGCACTCGCCCAAAATATTAGCAACTCATTGACTGAGATACCGCAAATATTGTGCCATCGTCTGAAGTGATAGACGGATCCTGTCGCGAGCGTGTAGACTGTTTGAGAAATGTGTGTACTGCTGCGCCGAAGTCGACAAATTGGTGTTAATACGAGAGCCTAGCTCGATGGAATAGTGTTTGTATGAGCGCTTAAGTTGAGAGACGGGTGTTAGTGGAAGCGCCTGGACCGAGAACGTCTGGAGCGAGATGATGGTCAACCAAACAGTGGTGAGGCGGCGGCAAGAAGACCGAGAGCTACCTCCGTCTGACGGCGAGCTAGGCCGCGTAGTGAGGGTGAGTTGGTCGAAGGCGTTACCACACAGACACAACGTGCTGTCAAACTTACGCTAGTGTGTGAGCAGCCAGTTCAGTTCAGTTGAGTTCTGCAGGGGACCGTCTCAATAAGATAAAGAGCTCTTAAGGAAACTCATCATTTAACAAAATCCGTTGTTAAAGTAAATATGTTTAAAAAAATGAAAATATTCGTTGCTGTATTACTGAGGAGACTATTGCAATGACACACCAGTGACAATGTCCCGGTGGCGCGTCATGTTGTTGACAGTTTTCGTACATTCAAGGTCACTGTTACGGATCAAAACTGACTTTTAACTGCAAAATAGCTCTTAACAACATTAGCGAAATGGTACCCCGGTCAGTTGAGTTGAGTTGAGTTGAGTTGAGTTGAGTTGAGTTGAGTTGAGTTGAGTTGAGTTGAGTTGAGTTGAGTTGAGTTGAGTTGAGTTGAGTTGAGTTGAGTTGAGTTGAGTTCAGCCCAGCCCAGCCCAGCCCAGCCCAGCCCAGCACAGCCAAGCCAAGCCCTGCCCTGCCCTGCCCTGCCCTGCCCTCCAGCCCAGCCCTGCCCTGCCCTGCCCAGCCCTGCCCAGTTCAGTTCATGTCGACCACTGGCGTCGACCATTACTGACTTCAACCATGTCTCCACATCCTGTGTAACACTGTCGTCTTCAGGTCCACCGACTAGATCCACACCGAGCAGTCAGTGTCAGTTGCTGTCATCTTCCTGTCTTCGTCCATGTGTCGACTGCCGATTTCGTCATGAGTTCTGTACCATTGTCCAATAAACTTCGATCGCAGAAGTGTTAATTTATGTTCACTCTACGGTTCTAATTCTATGTTTGTCAAATGATGCAATCAATGAATGCTTTATGCGGCTCACAGCATTTCTTGCATAACATCCGTCTAGTTGTTTAACAAGTATGTCGTCATTGTATATGATTCACATGCGTTGATGAGCTCAGACTCTACAAATGCAGTAAACAGTCGATGCTTGAATTGGCGTGACAGTGAAGATATCCACATTAGATATCGTTGGTTAAGCACCATGGTCTTACTGGTTTTATACTTTTGTCTGCTATGTTGTCCTTAACCAAATACAAATGTATTTTCAACGATCTTTGTAAAAACTCCTTTCCTTGACACTATGCCGGTAGTTCTTATTTGGTTAAATGTCATATATTTTTCCAGGATTGATCTTTACATTAGTTTTAGCACTTGCTGATTCGACTCGTGTTAGAAGTTCCTGTTCTTGAGCGGTCACTGTAAGAGCATGCAGGCTACCATTCCACTGACGTCTCGCACTGTGCCATTTGAAATAGACAATCAACGCATATTAAACAAATAAAACAATGTTTCTTCTTCATATTCATATTCATGTTCATCTCCTACATCGTCGTCTTCTTGTTCTTCTTTGCACAGTCGGTTGATTTGGAGTTTAGTTCCACCTGTAACTCAAACTAAGCCTACTTAACAAGAGTTGTATTAATTATCATTAAAGTTAAACGTTTTCTCGGTTGTTATGTTCTTGCCGAGTATTAATCTATTCACTAAAGCATGTACATTATGTATGACGATGATGCTGGGCACCGTCACATCTTTAACTACCTAACATTAATTGTACTTTGTATTGCTGTTACATCTGTTGTACTAGTTAATGCTATTGCTGTTACATTTTATTATCAGTTTATACCATAAACTATACGTTGAATTATTAAACATTGTGTTTGCATGATTAGTTATATAGGCACATAGCAAGAACTAAAATAAATGATGATAAATTGATTAAAATATGTCATATCATATTTGCGTTTTAAGTAAGTTAATCGGTGATGTGAAAGACTTGCTTAAAAACTGCTTGAATGTGGCGCACACGCATCTACACACACATATGCTGCACACACGCACACACGCACACACGCACACACGCACACACACGCACACACCACCCCACGTACACAGCACACACACACACACACACACACGACACACACGCACACACCACACACACACTACACACACACGCACACACGCACACACGCACACACGCACACACACACACACACACACACACACACACACACACACACACACACACACACACACACCACACACACACACACACACACCACACACACACACACACACACACACACACACACACACACACACACGTTAGTACCCTGGGGTTAACATCATGCTTTTGCGACCAGATGATGTCCATTGGCGGCTCTGTGCGGACACTGGCTGGTCAGCAATATTTGGCCGCGGCCAGGAGTGGCAATCTGATGGACATCAAGCGGGCCATTGCCGCCAACGTGGATGTCAATTACAGGTAGGAACAACAACCATATCACAACTATTACCACACATATAATGTCCAATATGCAAATCAGTGTATAATCATGACGTCACAATCCAGGGCAAAATGCATCATATTAACACATTCAAAGCGATGGTGTCCTGGTTGAGTTTGTAATTGAAATATTATAGTTATTAAGGACATTTTCTATAGTGCATACATGCATTTCAGGTTTGTGTGCCCAAAGTACACCTTTAGCGAGAATGGCTTTAAAATATAATTAAAGTATCGTTGATTCAACTATGACTTCAAACATGAAACATTAGAATTACAACCACATGTTGCATCTTCTTTACTTTCGACCAACCGGCGTTCCCAAGGAAGAAAGGCAATCGCCTGTGCTAAGCAGTTTTAAAAGTGTGCCCTCCCAGATAACCATCGCCCCAGAAGAATATCGAAAAAAATATAATCCTACCAACCAACTCAATTGACCAGTTGTACAACATAAAATATATGAAACCCACAATCGTAAAATTAACGGATATATGGGTCAACATACGGAAAAACGAACGCACATGCACATGCACACGCACACGCACACGCACACGCGCGCACACACACATACATACGCACACGCACACGCACACGCACACGCACACACACACACACACACACACACGCAGAACCGTATCAATATGAGATGGAGTCGTCATGCTACCTGTGACATCGTGTCACCAGCGATGACGCTGTCTTGACACCTGCACGCCTTCTGGATGTAGTTGACAGCCATGTTGACGAGAAATGTATTATTAAGCATTGTGTTGTTGGACAAGGTGTTGCTTTCGCGATGTTGTTGAGTGAGTTGTTGTTGAGCAATGTTTATTGAACAAAGTGTAGTTGAGCAAAATGTTGTTTAGCAATATGGTGTTGAACAAAGTGTAGTTGACGAGAAGTTGATCAACGTGTTGTTGATAAAGGTGATGTTGAATAAGGTCGTATTAAACAATGTGTGTTTGGACAAGGTGTTGTTGAACAAGTGTGTTTGAACCTGGTGTTGTTAAACAAGGTCTTATTCAGCTATATATTGATGACTAATACGTTGCTAACAATGTATCGATGAAAATATGTCTTTGAACAAGATATTATAAAACAAGGTCTTGTTGAATAAGATTTTGTTGCGCAACGTCTTGTTGAAATAGGTCTTGTTTAACAAGATGTTGTTGAACAAGGTGTTGCATACAAAGTGTTTTTTGAACAAAATGTTGTTGAGCAAAGTGTTGCCTACAAAGTGTTTTTGAACAAAATGTTGTTGAGCAAAGTGTTGCCTACAAAGTGTTTTTGAACAAAATGTTGTTGAGCAAAGTGTTGCCTACAAAGTGTTGTTGGACTATGTTGTTGAACAATGTGTTGTAGAGACGAGTTCGGGCGCTCAGCCCTTGAGCTCGCGTTGATTGGCAATCACGCGACTACCGTGGAGTACCTACTGCCGCGCCTGAATGTCATTTGTGTCGAAGATGCACTCATGTATGCCATCGATACCGACAACCTCCCGGTAATTACACCACTAATGTACAGCATTATCTTATATAATGTTCTGCAGTCGTCTAGTTCCAACTGAGGCATAACACCAACCGATCCACAAAATGTATTGCTCAAGAACCAGCCTAGCCCCGTTGGCGTTGTAACCGATAACCTAGCAGCGTGTTCAACGTTAACCACAAGCGTCGCCTTATTGTATATCTGGTCTCGTCATGTCTTGCTTATTATTAAACAGTATTTTTTAGCCCTCTACGCTAATGACTTTTCCATATCACCCATGTTAGCCAGTGGTTGCTACGAGACGAAATTGACAAGGTGCGTTTTGCGTGCCGTCGTCATAGCAATGTGAATCTAATTGAACAGACCTCCCTAGCGAATGTATATTTTGTGCACGTCATGCTACCTCACGCTCGGTCATGTCAAGGCAGCGGGGTCGTGCGTCAGTAATGGAATTATCGAGTCGCCTATGTCCACATTTTAGTAAAATCGCAGCATGCTGGACCACAGCACAACGATTGGCGGGCGCATGTGTACCTTGGGCCAATACAAAACGTTTGCCCTGGGGCAGCACGATTCTTAAGCCCTGAGTTTCTGAGGACCTCAACACTATGACCAGATTTGGGTTCACATAGTGAACCGTATCGTAAAAACTGTTCATCACAATTATATCAAAGTGTATATAACCCGAAATGAATTATCTATACACTGATGTACACATCATTGTTGTATGACTAACTGAAATTAATTAATATATAATTTACATATATCAACAATCCAAGATGGCCGACAATATATATATATGAAAATCTGTTTTGTTTTGTTGATTCCTCTATAATTATAAGCAATAATTTTTATCGTTGCAAGATATAAGGTGTCTTCAATGAGTAATACAAAAACTCAGACATCAATTGGGTTCTATTTGATGTCACTCAGGAAGTTGGTCCTGTTTTTATCAAATCAGGATTGAAACAGAACATATAGCAAATGATACTGCCATCACAAGTGCTATGTGGAATATAGCACATGCTAGTACAAAGCAAAATTATACTGTGTAACCACACACACACACACACACACGCACACACACACACACACACACCCCACACACACACACACACACACACACACACACATTTACTTTAGTTGAAATATATTAATGATTTAAGCACAGATGAAATTTGATAATCTATGCCCAACAGTTCCGGCGAAGGAACTTTGTCTTCTGTGAAGATGTGCTGGAAAAACTCACATCCAGTTTTTTCGGGATGTTCCCCTATTAGCGACAGGCGTAAGGGTCGCGAAGGCCCTTCCAAACAAACAATGGGAAATGGCAGCTCCTGGTAAATTCATGAAGATTTCAATGACATTCAACATAGGACGTAAACAAGTGTAAAATATATGCGATACCATTGTGACAATGCCGAATTAATGCATAAGTACATTAGTGGAAATCACAACCCCGTCCCGCGCAATGTAATCGATTATATGGTTATTCTTGAAAGCATGGCACGCAATGCAAATGTTACGTAATTCACAGTATTGCAAGTACATTAACGATGTATTGCTCGAAAGGTGATACTCAACCGTGTAGGTTATAAAGAAAATTCAATGTATTGCACTCTACACGAGATCCCACTCACTACTGAGAATTCACAATGAAACAGTTTCATCAGAAAACAGTTGCCGCCTTCTACACAGATATCAAGTTATCGGTTAAAAAGCTATAACTCGAAATTTGAGGAGTTAATTAAAACCACGAAACCACCAACTGCCTCCCTGGAAGACATCAGCATCCAAATAACATATCTGTGGTACTGCATTGGCTTCAGTCAAGTGTCCAAATAGAATATGCTGTCTTTTGAAGTTAAAATGAACTGCCGTGATGTTTCTCCTGCCTCGTAGCGATATATGTTTTCGACGTAAAGTTCAATATTGCATATGTATCTTGGTTGTTATGATTGTTGGGCCTGATATTGCAGATATACATTATCCACAACGCGAGAGTAACGAAAGGTGCAATAGAAATGTATTCTGCATTGAAAACATATATGTTTACGTTGCTGGCTTCTGCATAAAAATACACAAAATAGTGAAATAAGTAGGTATGGAATTACGACATAATTGCTGTTTCACCTTGAGTTGATGTTGGTCTTTAAAGTCAAGAAACCCCATGTCAAGTTGGTTTGCATAATTCTAAGAAAAACGGTGCCAAATTTAGTGCTCTGCTCCAGCGTGTCACGATCATTCCTTGCAGTCACTCCAGTACATGTGTCAATGTTGTTGGTGGTAGGCGTATGTCAGTATCGTGCTGGAACGTTTTATCTTATCCATGTTGGGCTCGTGAAGGGGTCGGTCCACCTCATCGTCATCATTGTCATCGCCGCCATCGTCGTCTTCGTCATTGTCGTTGTCGTCACCTTCGACCTTGTCGTCGGTGTCTTCATCATGGTCATTGTCGCCGACTTCGTCATTGTTGTCCCCGCCGTCTTCAGTAACGTCGTCGTCGTTCGTCGTCGTCGTCGTCGTCGTCGTCGTCGTCGTCGTCGTCGTCGTCGTCGTCGTCGTCGTCGTCGTCGTCGTCGTCGTCGTCGACGTCGTCGTCGTCGTCGTCGTGCCCATCGATATCATCGCCTTCATCGCCACTCTCATCGCCATCAACATTCAACATAATCGTCGTTGACGTCGTCGTCGTTTTCCTCGTCCGCTGACGCCATTGTTACTACTACCCCCGTAGATGTGCGAACTGATCCTAGCACAGCAGACCTACACGAACCGCCGCGTGCGTCTCGCCAAATCGGACATCTTCTATCAGCGGTACTCGGGCAAGGTCCGCGTCACGTCCAACACGACGCCCATCATGTTGGCCGCCGTCCGCAACAACTTCGCCGTCATGAAGCTGCTCGTGGCTGCGGGAGCTACCATCAGCATACCGCACGATTACTTCTGCGAGTGCGTTGAGTGCGGAAACATGAAGGTATATCGTTTAGGGACTTTGCATGTATCAACAACTCAAATAATCCCAACTAATTGATAGGATCGATGACACCAAACCGCACCTCATAAAATATATTGGAACGGCAAATAACATGTATCTATGTTTTCATGTGACCGAGTTGCTTAAATAACTACTAAAGTGTCCTAATTATTTCTGGTTAGAACATATTATTACCAGAGCTAATACATCAGAGCTGGGGCACTTGAACACACAGCGCCCTCACACGGGTGGTATAAAAAAAACTTAAAACAGATACCGTCCTAAACGACGAGACGTCCGAGATTGTGCGAGATCTAGGCGTGAGTAGTATATATGGTGTTCAGAGTCCCCCGATGTTGCTTTTGCCAGCCATGACGTCACATTCCACCGATCCTTGAACTATACTAGTCCGCCTGCTTGTGTTTCAGGATGAACCGCTAAATTAAACACCCATATCCCAATTACCGTGTGTGTGTGAGAGCTTGATCCTATTCACCTGCCAAATTACGCTTAATGGAGATTGGCTAGGCAAATCACTGACCCGATAACCTGCGAAATTATGTACCAGTGTCTCAATAACCGTGCCGGAGATGTATTGTAATCAACTGCCAAAATACGATTAATGGCTAAGCAATTACTAACCCGCTAATCCAAACTTATGATGGCCAGGAAGGGTTTCCGGAAATGACTTAAGCCAACAGCTAAACTGCGCGCGCTTCTATTATGCGGGCCAGTGTAGGTGGGAGAGTTCGTGTGCAAATATCAACGAAAACATTCACGGGAAATTACGTTTTTGTCACTTAATGCAGGATGAACCGAAAATGAATAAAAAAACATATAAATACTCTCCCTCTCCCTCTCCCTCTCCCTCTCCCTCTCCCTCTCCCTCTCCCTCTCCCTCTCCCTCTCCCTCTCCCTCTCCCTCTCCTCTCTCCCCTCTCCCGTCTCCCGTCTCCCGTCTCCCGTCTCCCGTCTCCCGTCTCCCGTCTCCCGTCTCCCTCTCCCGTCTCCATGTCTCCATGTCTCCATGTCTCCATGTCTCCATGTCTCCATGTCTCCCGTCTCCATGTCTCCATGTCTCCCGTCTCCGTGTCTCCGTGTCTCCGTGTCTCCGTGTCTCCGTGTCTCCGTGTCTCCGTGTCTCCGTGTCTCCATGTCTCCATGTCTCCATGTCTCCATGTCTCTCTTTCTTGGTGTCTCTCTCTTTCGCTGTCATATTGCTGTCATACTCTCTCCCACGCATGTTACTATGAGCAAGATCTGTAACAGATTCATAGTAAGATGTATAGTATACGACAGGAAATTTCAATAGTTTTTTTTCTAAATGGTCAAGTAGAAATCATATCATAGACGCCTGTATTGTTCCGCCGTATCATATCCTAATAGATATCAAATGTTCATTGACATGTAGTTTTGGCAAATTAATGATGCACTTTTAAGAGTTGCATTGCAGCAGTCAGCTGGGTACGAGCTGCACTTAACGGATCCTGAAACGTAACAATCAACTAACTCCCGTATCTTCAGAAATCTTCGCGTGCTACCAGTTAATAAAAAGCGCGTCGTGACAAAGCAAACTTAATTTGGAAGCCCCGAAGTAATTTTATCTTGATGCACGGCGAATGATTAATTATGCCGTGCGAGTATAAGCAAGCACGTCGTATGCGCACTGGAGCACACTTTTAAATCAATCCTTCTCTAACGCCAAGTTCGACGGACGGACCCGATTATTCATGAGATCGTGAATGCACGAGTGAACGAGAAACTCTGCGTACGATAGGTATGTTAAGACATATTATCATCATCCGTTCATTAATGATTGATATTGCATCATTATAATACGTTAGAAATACACGAATTTGACATATTAACCAATAGCCGTGTACATCAGGAAGTTATTACAATTCCTCAAGAATTGCTTTAAAATGTTCGGTGAAAGTGGATTTCGTATATATATATATATATATATATATATATATATATATATATATATATATATATATATATATATTTTGGTCAGTTATCACGAAACGTCGACAAAATACAAAAACACACAGCACGGCATTGTAATGGTGGTTACGGCAACCGCCTCGGTGACAGGTACCATTTTTTTTATGTAGTACTACAATATTTGGACGAATTATGCATTAACCAATAATCACGGGTGTGCGCTTTCTTTACGCATTTAACGATGGGTAAAGAAACATAGTCTTCAAAGAATGGCAGTGTTTTGTTGAATGGGCCCGCCGCAGGAACAGTGTAGTGGTGGGGTAGTTTGGCCGATACCGAGCGTATGCAAATGTTCAACAAAGCGTATGCAAGTGTAAATAACATAGTACAAAATACTAATTGTTGTTGATACTTCCGTTTAGATAACACATGTATAGGTTAAATTGGCCTCCCAAACGTTTTAAACCTGTAGTTAAATATAATAGACTCATATTTTGACGTGGGGTAGTTTTTGACGATACCGAGCGAATGACATAGACGCACTGATTTTGGAGAGAGTTTATAATATTACTTGACTTTTTTCACATATTGTCTGGTGTTACCTGACAGGTACGTGACAATGATAAATTAAAAATGCAGCCATTTTCCCTCTATTTGTTAAGACGTTTATATGTGTGGTGATACCGAGCGTATACACGAGACCGAACGTTTGCAAATCAAATATCTCAAAATAATACGCACTAATGCCATTACCAGAAGAAGGGGAGAAGACACGAGGAAGGCAATAGCCAAATCACGGAAGATAAGATGTTGAATTTAGCGGAATTTCTGAGGAGATCACATAACAGCAATGAGTTACTTGGAAAGAATGATCAAATCAACGGAAGAGAAATGTTCTAACGGACAGACAGTATGCAAAACATCTACAGGTAGTTCTGCCTTGAATTAAGCGACATTAAGATATCATTTACTGCATTCTGCAGGGGGAGACCATCCAATGTCAAGCTCAGAGATACGTGTGCCCATGCCAGAGTCACGTCAACAGGTCCATGACGGCGAATGCTTCCAAAGTACAGCCACAATCCTTATCCGAATTAACCTCGATGATTGACGAAGCCATAACAGAGAAATTGAATGACGTGGATTACACACAAGACCATCTAAATATAAACTCTGGATCAGGAAAGACGTGCAATACAAGACCACCCTCAGCAAAAAATTAAGTGGTGGATGACCTTGACACATTCTCCTAAACACTGATGAGAGAACTCCCAGAATTCAGAGCATTACGAGGAAATCAGACACATTAGATGTAAGCTTTAGCTTAAGCTTATGACGGAAGCTACATGCAGTGAATGGCTTATTGGAGGGGCACGCCATTGTGCCAGCGGACAACACCCTTATGATGAGAGGCATCTCATGTTACCATGACTGTTGCTATGAAGGGGACGGAGTAATTCACCCACATTGCAACGGGTGGAAAATTGTCCCTGTCGCTGTCACCCAGAATCAGTTGGAGGAAGATCCACGTGAAACAAACACCAGCAATGGCCATCGTTACAATTTTAGACAACAGTCTAAAACGGTCAGATGGTGTCAACTGTCGAAGAATAAAAACATGTTGGCTGTGTTGCACACATTGCTGAACAAAGCACATGTTCAGTTCATATCATTCTTTCGTAGAATATGAGTATAGTAGACAAGTTTAGTTTGTCGATGAGGTGATTGTAATGGTTATCGCTTAATATTGCAGCAAATGACTGTAGCAGTAAGCACATTAATAGAATAAGTTGCTTATTTGTTATTATGATTAACATAATATATTCGATGCCTACACATAATTAATTTTATTAAGAGTATAATTTCACAAGATCTTCGACTGTTAGTGAGTCATTAAACAGAATAACAGATTTATCTGATGTCCCATATTTGTTGAACCACTGTATACACTAAAAGTATTGTCTTCTGTCACTAGACGACCAACAGTAGACGACCAACAGTTCGCGACGGCGTCCATTAGCTGAAAGGAAGGCTGTTTAATCATTCCGAACATTACAAAATAATCGACATGACAGTTACTTGGTTAAAATATGCTCCTTGTGATAATGACGACGTCTAAGTTAAACGAGAACTGCATTTCCTCAGAAATTGTGAAGATTTGAAAATAGTGCACGTAACTGTCAGGACAACACGCCGAGGCCAAGCAGAATAAGACAAATGCCCCTTAGAACAAGTATTTTCTATTTTGAAAATACTAATGAAGAATGTCTTTCAGGGATACCGAGCGTATACCTATTTTAAGCATCCTTATGAAGATTACAAATGACAGTATCCGCATAAGGTTTGTTCCGTTGAAAAGATAATTCATTTTATACCTGCATTTACGGTGATACTATATAAGCAGTTCCCCTTAGAATGACAAGTAATTATATGACCGCATTACTCTTTTGACGGGGTACCGAAAACGTACTCTAATTTCTAAATTGCATGAAAACAAAATAATGTTTACAAACATTGCCACTTCTGTCCATTTTGAACTATAAACCTGTCACATGCTCAAAAAATAACGTAGAACACTTAACGAAAAAATGAAATACCATAACATGTTTATTAGATATACTATGTGCGTGCATACGCTCGGTATCGCGCAACACGCACACCCAACTTCAAAGCGATCCCAAAGAGCCGGTTTTACTAATTAAGCCTACCCAAATGTATTTCCTATATAATTTAACATGTTATTTATTAGTGACTAAAAGGAAAACGTGAAATATGGAATTCTAAATTTACCTCCCAAAGCAGATTCTGTCGACGTTTCGTGATAACTAACCATATACATAATATACATAATATATATATATATATATATATATATATATATATATATATATATATATATATATAACACGCAAGAATCGATGAGTATTGGTATTTAAACTATGTCCGTCGATCCATCGACGCTGAAGTATGAATGCGAACCACAGACCGTAAGACGGCTGGGGCAGGCAATTTTCTGGCGTCATTTCCATAAACGACTCACCTGCGGGATTTGGAGCGGAAACGGCGATAACACTTGAAAGACAAAGCTCAACGAACGGTCATCCGAAGTTGCTGCCGGCACGGCACTGCTGCTGTTGGTGATGTCAATGATGACGATGATCAGTGTTTCACCAGAGTGAAATGATGGGTGAAATGGTAGGATGGGCTGAGCGAGCACCGAATGCGTGATGCGCATTACGTGAGACCATCTAGAACTATTTTAAAAACTACCTTCAAAATGGAGCATTCTGAAGGGTGTTTTAACCTATTCCTTCGCGCATCTGGAACATTATCTATGTTTAGAAAGTGTTTAAAGACATATCTTTTTATTAAACATTTCAATTAATTAAAATTGTTGTGAAATAACGTACACTGCTTTAGAATTTCTTTTTAGTGTTATACACATTTTAATCAGTGTTTATGTTTTAGAGTAATGTATAGATAATTTACATACACAGATTTAGTAAAGGTTGTAATTTTATATTAATTTATATAATTTACATACAAAGGTTTATTACCATGCATCTTTAAAACAGTGTTTAATTTATTTTAAATTTATTTATATGATTTATATAATTTACATACAAAGGTTTACTAGTGTACATCTTAAAACCAAAATTGTATTTGATTTAAATTAATTTATATAATTTACATTCATATTTATTAATACATTTATTATATGTCTTGTACAGCGCATCGATCCGCCATGCGGGAATTAGCGCTATAGAAAAACATTATTATTATTATTATTATTATTATTATTATTATTATTATTATTATTATTATTATTATTATTATAGAAATAGAGAGGAACAAATAAATAACTGCAAGGTAAACATGATTACAGCAAAAAATAGCTGAGGTGGCAATTTTTGCATATTTTAAACGAGGTGGCTTAGAAAAACAGCGACATGGTCCACCTCGCTCATCATATAGCGGGGGAAACACCGATGATGATGATGATTGTCTGGCTGAGATTTAAAAATAAGTGAAATACGTTATT
Source organism: Ridgeia piscesae (assembly GCA_025642075.2). Classification (NCBI taxonomy): domain Eukaryota; kingdom Metazoa; phylum Annelida; class Polychaeta; order Sabellida; family Siboglinidae; genus Ridgeia; species Ridgeia piscesae. The sequence goes on along the minus strand of JAODUO010001127.1, from coordinate 103,094 downwards.
TTTCAATACAAAATGCGACTGTTTTCATGATTGCATCTTATCATTTCACGTTTGTGGGACCCCACGCATGCGCACATATGCACGATGACGTCCGTTTGAGAAAAAACCACGATGCATTAGGTAATGCAGTTATAAGAGTATTACCTCAGACCAGGCACGCATGTAGCACTGACAAACGTATTTTTAATATTACTTATCCTCCTCAGCTTCTAACCACGCTGAGTAATATTTTCACGACTTGTGCATTGTTCATCAGTCTTGTTTCTTTAACTCTTTGTCTCCGAATTGCAGTGAAAACGGGAGTGATCATTGAATATGTCATCCGTGACGTAATTCCTTATGTCTACTGCGATTAAATAACCTCTAATCGTATCACGTGCAGTGAACTGGGTACTGATAATTTCATAGTAATATTAATTGTCTCATATACAGCGAAACCGTCACGAATATCAGTGTTTGTTCTACTGGCAGTAACCATTGAATATTATGCCCATGACGTTACAGCGTATGTCGCCTGCAGTGGAGCGATAAATTACATATTTGCTTGTCATTTGCGGTACAGTAATAACTAGATATGTCAATAGTGACGCCATT
>JAODUO010001127.1:65000-97500 GCA_025642075.2 Ridgeia piscesae | reverse complement strand
CCAAAACTGTTTGTAACACATCCATATCGGTCTACACAGGACAACATTGTAGCGGTGTTCAAACATTGTAACGTGTTTATACCGTACCACACTTGACAACATTGAAGCGACACACAGAAGAGCAACATATTTACAGTTCTTCTTTAACATAAAAACATTATCGACACGGTACTGTCGGTTTTGAAACATTAATAATTACGTTTGTTGTTCGAGCACAAAGTTCGGTTGTTGGTCGCCAGGTATCGACGTTGTCGGCCCACAGGAAGGACGAGCTGTGTCCAGTGGAGTCCCTGCTGCTCTCCTGTCGCAGCCTGCGCTGTACAGTCGACCATGAGCTCAACAACTGGACGAGGTGCGGTTCCGTTGACCGCTGCGTGGACATTGACCACCTATACGCCCCACGCTCGCGAGGTAGTCAAACACGGGCGCATCCATACACACGCATACATACGCTCACACGATGTTGCACACGCACACCACACACACACACACACACACACACACACACACACACACCACGCACGCACGCACGCACACACACACGCACGCAAGCAAGCACGCACGCACCCACGCACCACGCGCACGCAGCACACGCACACGCACACGCACACGCACACGCACACGCACACGCACACGCACACGCACACGCACACGCACACGCACACGCACACGCACACGCACACGCACGCACGCACGCACGCACGCACCACACACACACACACACACACACACACACACACACACACAACACATACACATACACATACACATACACATACACACACACGCACACACGCGCGCCATATACCACCCCCGTTGCCGCCTAGGCGGAGATGCGGTCACAGTGTCGGAATGACACAGTCTTACGATGGCGTCGACGTATTAGGCCGATGACAGAGACTCGTAAACTCACCCGTTTATCGGACGTGTTTTATGCATGCGTGAAATGGACGCGTAATTCGACCGCTACCGGATGACAGCAGTCATTTTAACATAATATTCGTCGAGCGAGAGGTACGCTATATTTCTCTTCAGCTAGAAGATTCTAAGAAAATAAAAACAACCGAGATGCTGGGAGCATGACACTACTAAACGGCGAAGACACAAAAACGTTAATTGTTAACGATCTCTGACGGCAGTGACGACAGTGGGATGGTGTGTGTGCGTGCGTGCGTCCGTGCGTGTATGGAGGTTTAACCTCCTCGATCAGTTTCAGTATCTGCTCACGCCAGGAGCTATCAAGGCATTTTGTAACAGGTGAAAAAAATCGGGAAGCTCCCTACACAGCGTCGTCATTTGGAGATCCGTGCTCCGTTTACGCAGCGGTGGTGCACCTGTTCGCAACATGTTCGAAAGTTGTTTCAAACTCTAACGCCAAAATATTGCGTGTTCAAAACAATGCTTTTTGCGTACTCATCTTTTCACGCGTTAACCTGTCGTAGGATTGTTTAGAGTTGGAACGGGAGGGGACTTGACAAAATGTAAACCATTTATCGAGTTTACGAGCTTATGTTAAGGCCCTACCTAAGTCGTCAATGATCACACAATGGTGTATTGCTAACACTGGTCATCCCGCCAACACCATTGACCGACGCCGGCGTGTTGCAGGGGAAGCGGTCGACATGCTCTCAGACATCAACCAACTGTCTGACGTCTTCTTTGCTCTCGCCAGTCTGCTCAGGTGAGTACCTCTGCTCAGGTGAGTACCTCTGCTCATGTGAGTACGTCTGCTCAGGTGAGTACCTCTGTTCATGTGAGTACGTCTGGTCATGTGAGTACGTCTGGTCATGTGAGTACGTCTGCTCAGGTGAGTACGTCTGCTCAGGTGAGTACGTCTGCTCAGGTGAGTACGTCTGCTCATGTGAGTACGTCTGCTCATGTGAGTACGTCTGCTCAGGTGAGTACGTCTGCTCAGGTGAGTACGTCTGCTCATGTGAGTACGTCTGATCAGGTGAGTACGTCTGCTCAGGTGAGTACGTCTGCTCAGGTGAATAAGTCTGCGCAGGTGAGTACGTCTGCTCAAGTAAGTACATCTGCTCAGGCGAATAAGTCTGCTCAGGTGAGTACGTCTGTTCAGGCATTTGCGTCTCCTGAGTGTGTAAGTCAGTCTGTAAAATAAATAATATAACTAGCGTATTATATTGATTCAAATTCAAAGTCAAGTGAAGAGCAAAATGCATCAACAAAAATGTGTGGAAGCGCCTTAAAACAACTGTTTACATTATTATCGTAATAATTATTAAGATTACCATTGTTAACACTATGATTATTGTGATTATTGTGATTATTGTGATTACTGTGATTACTGTGATTACTGTGATTACTGTGATTACTGTGATTACTGTGATTACTGTAATTATATTATTATAATTATTGTGATTACTTGATTACTAATATTAATGATTAATAATAATTATTATTATTAATTATTATTATTATTATTATTAATTATAATTAATAATTATAATTATAATTATAATTATAATTATAATTATAATTATAATATAATATATATTATTATTATTATTATTATTATTATATTATTATTATTATTTATTATTATTATTATTATTATTATTATTATTATTATTATTATTATTATTATTATTATTATTATTATTATTATTTTTAATTATAATTAATAATTATAATAATATATTTATTATTATTATTAGGTCCCACATTGGTCAGCTCTGTACAGTAGTAGTTATTATAGTTATTATAGTTATTATAGTTATTATAGTTATTATAGTTATTATAGTTATTATAGTTATTATAGTTATTATAGTTATTATAGTTATTATAGTTATTATAGTTATTATAATTATTATAATTATTATAATTATTATAATTATTATAATTATTATAATTATTATAATTATTATAATTATTATAATTATTATAATTATTATAATTATTATAATTATTTATAATTATTATAATTATTATAATTATTATAATTATTATAATTATTATAATTATTATAATTATTATAATTATTATAATTATTATAATTATTATAATTTTTATTACTATGATCATTGTTATGACTATCATCCCTTTTTAATGAATAAATAAGTAAAAAACGAATAAAAATATCAATATCATTATCGTTATTATTATTATTATATTAGTATTAACATTATTATCAATCATCATTATCGTTAATACTGTTACTGCCACTACCACTCGCCATCACGCCCGTGACAAGCCCATCCATGTCTCTAGCTTCGCCCGCCTGGCCCACCTGCTGCCAGCGAGTGAGCAGCTCGGCCCGCTCCTCGTGTCCTTCGGCCGCATGCTGCACAACGTGCTCCAGTTCAGCATCATCTTCCTCGTCGTCTTCGTTGCCTTCATGTGCGGCCTCACCAGCCTCTACCGCGTGCACCAGTGCGAGAACGTGCACTTCACAAGGTCAGTCGGGGTCACCTTCGAAAAGGTCGCGTGCTTTTTGAAGGTCGCACACGGTCGTGAGTTTTACAAGTCGATAGCGGCACGCATGAGTTAAAAACTGAGTGTACACATGTCAACGAGGGGCGGAATATACACAGACCATGATATATAAGTACTGAAATTACCATAAGTTAAACAAGTCATTGTCGATATTCTGTGGTAAACAGTGTTAAATCCAACACCATGCAGTGGTCATCGTGTATTGGTGAGTGGTGTTTGGTAGTTACGATAAAATTACATGAAGCTATCGACTCCAGCAGCAATTTTCGTAGTGTTTTGATGAGGCCTCGTGCATGTCTCATATATCTGGTTGCACGTGACCGTTCTGTATTTGTGATGTTCCCCTGTTCCCCTGTTCCCCTGTCACACTCCATGCTGCCACCCTGTTTATTGACTTATTCGATCAGACTGTCAGATTATGTTCAACAGTCTGTTCTATTACTAGACTCCACCAGACTGTCAACGGTCTGTTTTATTGCCAGACTCGACCAGATTGTCAACAATCTGTTCTGTTGTCAGACTCGACCAGACCGTCAACAATCTGTTCGGTTGTCAGACTCGACCAGACAGTCAATATTCTGTTTTATTCCCAGGCTCAACCACACTGTCAACCATCTGTTTGTTGCCAGACTCGACCAGACCGTCAACAGTCTGTTCTGGGCGACGTTCGGGATGGGCGACACGAAGGCTGCCGTCATCGACAAGCGCTACCTCGGCTCACGGAAGGACCTCATCTCAACCCACTCCACCCACCACGCCCTCACCGAGGTCGTCGGCTACGGCCTCTTCTGGGCTTACATCACGGCCGTCGTCCTCGTCATGCTCAACATGCTCATCGCCATGATGAGTAACTCCTTCCAGGAGATCTACGTAGGTCACTCACTCGTACGTCCCTCGGTGTATGTACGTCACTTGGCGTACGTACGTCGGCGTATGTACGTCACTCGGCGTATGTATGTCACGTACATGTGACGACGTACATGTATGACTCTACGTACGTACTTACGTACGTAGGACACTTTACTTTGAGGTTTGTTTTCCTGCGTATGTAAGTCGCTCTGCGGTGCTTATGTAACAGTAACATGCATAATATCACGCTGCGTAAACTACGTATAACACACTGCGTATAGTGTTCACTCTACATATGAAGACCACTGGGTACGTTACGTCACTCTGCGTGTACACACCACTGCATACATATGTCACAGGATACATTAATGATTGGTGATATTACAGGTATCAATATATGTACAAGTCACTATGTGGCATGGTACCCAGGTCAGTCTACATGTGTAGGTCACGCGGTGTACATGGGGCATATGTTGGTCACTGGGTGTTTAAGGGAGAGCGCCAGCTCCTCTCCCTAGATTTGACAGAACCATAATTTGTAATGGGATTCTGCTGTCTAGGATGTGGAAAAGTTAAATATCGAATGGTAATACGGTTGTCTCTGCTCGCCTCGGCTTTAATACCAAACAATTTTGTTTTTGAAACTGGGTGTTTAGTTTACCATTTGAACGTGTCGCAGGCTGAACCTTTCAAATTGCAAACATTGGTCCGTGCTTAATAATAAATAACTAAAAAAAACACTTTCTTCGGATACTTTACCTCATCTCGCCTCCCGGATCAACATTTCTATTCCCGGCCTTCGATTGACGTCTTGTTTATGTTTCTTATCGCGTAAACGTTCCCGAACACTTGCCTGGTTCCCGTCACCGACTGGGAGCTGTCATACTCCGTGTCCCCACTTCCGACTACGTCTCCCTGTCTTGCTCGTTCCCTGTTTGTCGTCACCCGCCCGTACGCACTCCCCTCCGTCTACTCGTTTTCTTCGTACCCTTCTTCAGAGCCAAATTCCTGGTTTCTGTACTTGATATCAGTTCTCAGATATCAGCATCTGCTATTCTACACAGTGATCGTCAGCATGCACTATCTAGGCTTGTTGTGGCTAATCCCCTTACAACTACTAATTTTTCGCGCTACAGATTAATAAAGCAATTAAGTAAACATTAACACTATTCCCACTGCAGCTACATCAGAGAGTCTAATGTTTTGTACTCTTAAACCGAATTCCGGCGACAAGTTTTTACTATTACTTTCATAATTTATTGACCTAGCGGGTAACCAAGATTTTAGGAAGACTTTCAAGTGGGAAATTATTGTATATAGTATATCCGTTAACCGTTAGTTTTTATGTTTTGTTCTTAACGCCGGCGCCATAAATAAAACAAATTTCTGCCGGGTTTTATTACCCGCTTCCGATAGGAAACGCCATCTTGTCTTGTGAAAATCGCTACCGCTTGTAGTGGCTACCTTCTATAGTTAGCATGGTGAATGCTGGTTACCATAATAACAGAAACAACTCCAAGTCCGTTCTACAGCGTAGAGAGAGAGTTCCCTTATTTCATCAATAAACCGACATGCAGCTCGTATATCGGAGGAATAATCCAAGTTGTAAATTTGCCTTATATTTATACTAACTAGGAGGCCTTTAGAAGGAGTGTGAAATGGATTGGCTTCTAAGAAGTACGAAAGGACGTGGTTTCCACATGCAGACCGTTAACTCATATTAATTATATTAACGTTCAGTTACAACATAACCGTATCGTATCAATATCTGTACGCTGTAGGTATATAATAGTACTACTAATTATCTATATTAATTAAACTACACGGTAGTTGTACGTTACACGCTGGTCTCGCCGCAACCGGCGCACATAATTATAGCTTTACGCTTGACGAATTGCGCGACTGATAACAAGGATTCTTGCCGATAATTAGACCTCAACATGGTTATTAACTGGAACACTTATATATGATGTACTGATTATATAACAGTTCTGCCGTGTGCGTTTCTTTGTTGGTGAAGTTTCTAAATGCTCTAGCCACATTGCCGTGAAGGCTGATGGCGAAACTTCGCAACATTTATTTTTAGATTATAGCCGTTTTGGTATAGTCAACTGTTTAATCCGCTTAATGTGGGTGAATCGAAAAACATTTAAAATCCGTTGTCATTGGCAACGATCCCCATTCCATAACATTTGCGTGAAATTCCTATTTTGACTTAATTATTTAACACAATTTATATCAGCTCGTTGGTCCTCACGCGCCGCTGTGTGTCGATATTCGTTGATTTATTTTGTAGGCGACGATGACATCATAATATGGAACAGCCAACCTCAGAATCATTCGATTTTTTTACGGACAAATGCACCAGTTTTGTGTATACATTTTCGAGTAAACGCCAAAAGAGTAAACTTATGTTTATAGTGGATTTGAGGGTCACGCCTAGCGCCGATGGTCGGCGGTAGTCTGTTTGTGTGTGCAGGCAGAAGTCGGCGCTAGTCGACGAAACTACTTGTACCGACTGCTATTACGCCGAGTGCGAGGCTAGCTCCTCCAAGTGGTCGGTTGGTGCGTGCGTAGAAAGGGATCATAACTTGAAACTGAACATAATATAATGGTTAATAAAACATGAAATACGTGTGCCCGTTTATAACAAGGCAACTACATTAATTGTACATACAGTAGAAAGTGGTGCAACTTGTGTTGATAGAAATATCATGATTTTTAAAGACAAAAGTGTGTTGCTCATTCTCAGTTTCAACAAATGTCTCTAGATATCCCTGGTTCAGTTCAGGAGAAGTTTTACTCTCGTTCTCACGTCCATGGTCAACAGTGTCACGTATGTGTATCCGTTTATACTTGTGTCACCAACTAAATCAACATACATAGTTGGCAGGGCATAACTGCAAAAGGTCTCGTAATACAAATATCGGTTCTATATCTAGCATCGATAAAACGTAAATATTGCAGAACGAAACAAGACTCTCAGAGACAAGAGTTGTAAAACAGAGCAAACACATGCAGTTAAGTTAGATTCATTATCATCATTAGTGTGCAGCCATAGTGTCCCGTGGTTGGGCGAAGGCCTCAGCATGCTGCTGTTAGATTAGACTCTTTTATATGGTGTTACTGATTAAACAAGATGGACGATCTTAAAACAAGATATTAAGATTATTACAAGATATTATAAATGTGTCAAGAATAGTATTTTATGGCCAGTTTTGATGACGTATTGAGATTCAGACCCAGATGCCAAGCAATACAAACTCAAAGTTCATGACACTTCGAAAAAATGACATCCATCCGATGCATCCCGGTGGTCTGAATGTTCATCACGCGATTCTGATCCCGCCTTTCTATTGGTCAGGACGACAGTGACGTAGAGTGGAAGTTTGCACGCGCCAAGCTGTGGATTGACTTCTTTGAGCCTGGGTTTACGCTGCCGGCGCCGTTCAACCTGCTGCCCAACCCGCAGTACCTGCTTCACCTCCTGGGCTGGCTGCGTCGGCGAGTCCTAGGCTGCTGCCCACAGAAATCAGCCACCTTCCAGATGACCGATATAGTACGCACGCATACAGTGTTCATACCTTCCTTCCTTCATATTGCTACCCGTCCTCCCTTCCTCCAGTCCTTCATAGCCTTCCTCCCCCGTTCCTCCCTGCTTCCATCTTTTCCTCTATTCATTACTTCCTTCACCTCTTCCCCCGTCCCCTCGTTGCTCCATACCTTCAGTTCTTCTTTTATTCCGACCTTCTTTCGTCGTTTTAGAAAACACAACATGTATTTATTTACTTTTTCAAATGGAAAACATAATTGGTGTTTCATCCTCGGACTTCGGGGCTGGCCATGGTTTTGTTTCATTTCGTTCAATTGTGTTCCAAGCAATCTACCTATAATCTACCAAACGGCTCTGTATTAAACAAAACAAAGCTGATCATTCACACACCACACACAGTAACTGCCCCGCAGAGGGCGCCACAAGAGCTGCATTACATCATTCTACCTTCCGGGAAGTTGTAATTCGAGACAACGAATATTGCTTTGTAACTGGAATATTACTACGACAGAACAAACTACTGTAACTGTCGTAGTTGCTTTGGTTCATGGTGTCTATGTGAGAGTAAGCTTGCGACATGTAGGTAAAATGTGCTGTTTCGTGTCCACAGCGAAGACAAAACGACACGGGAGACGGACCGAGGAACAACCAAGGACAAGAGTACAATGTGATGATCACTTCGTTTGTCTTACTCAGCATGTGTTTGTGAAACTAACAACGCATGTTTCACTTTTGTGCCTTGTGATAAGATAAATATTCCCCGACTTCTGGTATAACCTAGGGTCTTTGTATTGATTTAGTAGTAATGGGAATAGCGTAACACGCAGGAACATATTCAGCAGGGTAGAATTCTACCATTGCTCCTTGTCGTCGGATATTCATTGAACACAATTGCTTTATTGGGTGATTGTAAGAAACAATATAGACTACGTATACAGGATATAAAAACCATAATAGACAATAAAGAGTAAGCAGGAAAGAAGCGAATTGCTTATGATTCCTTTTTAATCATACACAAAGCATGTATGCCAGGTATACCACAGTTAATTTTCCTAAATGAAATGATAAATTAATCAATTAATGTAATGAATACATGATAATACGTTTTTTCATTTAGCTAACAAAACTGTTCACAAATACTAATACATACTGTTATATTCAAATATCGTGTATGTTTATACCGTTAACCATCATCGTGGTACATTTACCAAACATCTTCGTCATGTTTCGTAATATTTCTGCTAGTAACCTTTGTCATTGGATTTTTGATCAACTGCGTTAGTGCATACTTTTCTACCTTTAATCCATATAGCGAGTTACAAATAATTGATTCAAATATGTGTGCCTACCAAATTATTGTGTCTGCTATGCAAGAAACATGGATTTACATGTTATATAGTATACATTATGAAAAAATTTTTTATATATATATATATATATATATATATATATATATATATATATATATATATATAAATGAATATAATCTCTTTATTATAGACATAGTTTTGTAGATATTGATGTCTTACATAAATAATGATTATTTATTATTAATAATATTATTATTGTGCTGGTAGACATACAGCAATTCGTGTACATGCCTACCATTATAACGCAGCCATGTTTTACAGAGCATCGTTAATACGTTGATAGATCGCTACATCTATACAAAGGAACAAGAGCATACGGACAACAAACAGTCACAGTGTGGTAAGATACACAGTACTATAATTATATCATCACTAACTTACGTTGGTAAATGTCTTTCAATTTACACTTCTTTGTAGCCGGTCTAGATTAAGAGTCCTGGTTCTGCCCTATCGGCCCGTAAACAATTTTGAGGTAAACGTAGTTTTACTTTTGATTTGTGTTCCACATACCATGTCTTTGAACAGTTCACGAGGTGCTTTTTTAAAATCACTTGCATAAGATCACTGGAGCGTGAAATCCAAAATGTCTATAACTTTGGATTTAGTAGGGCTAGATACTCAAACTTAGTATTAATTCCTGCTGAAATTGGCATTTCCGACACGCCTGACATATCTACGTTACGTTTTGGTGTTGAGAAATCCAACATGGCCGCTCATTCAAGACGATCGTCGACTGCAGAAACACAATCAGCCATAACTTTCGATATAAATGAGCTAGAAACTGTATTATGATGTCCCTCTCGATGGCTATGAGGATCTCCAATCAAATAAATATATTTCATAGTCTTTCATGTTGAAAATATATGTCAAAGTTCAAGATAATGGATTAAAATGGACGGTTTTTTCTAAACTGGTCACTAAATGAGGTAAAACTGCCATAGAGATGAGTTAGTTATCTTAGTGGCTATCATCATAATTCTGGTGAGATCATGTTCAATGGAATAGATTGTATTGACGTTTAATCGTTATAGCTTAGCGCTATGCTAAGGTCAAAAGGTCACTCATCCCTTCATGAAGCGAGCAACACTGAGCAGTTGATTTATTTGATTTGTGATAGTCCCGATGCACCCCTTGGATGTGTACTTCCATGGGGTGGTATTCATGCCGTCATCACCAGTGCAAATATTCCTTTGTAAAGTGAAGTATAAACACCTGAAGGTGTTAAAGAATGGAGAGAAGCTTGGGCATCCATTACAGACGACAGAGGTTTGCTCTTAGGACAAAGAGATTTGCAGTAACAGTTCACAAACGTAACCTACTAAAGTTTGATACTCTTGTTGAAATCAAACTTGTTACAGCTTCCTACACCATCACACCCAAAGTGCTCGCAGCTGCCCAGCGGGACATCGAGATCGCCCGGGAACTCTCGATAAAGTTTTCACACATGGTCACCTCCCGTCTGCCACACCCGAAAAGATCAAATTCGTGGCTGAGTTGGAGATATATCTCTTAGATGATGTTGGTGTTGGGATTGGAGAAAGTAGTTCTATAGTGTCTGACACACTATAAACTACTGTAGACCTCTCTCACGATGCATTGAAAACAGCGATCCTGCTTGATTATAATTATATCAATGGTCCGGTAGTACCACAACTTATCATGCTTTGGCCATTTCGATGGAGTTGTAAACAAGGTCCTGTCGGTCGGGTAGGCTGTATCGTCACCATGCCAAGCCCTCCATGATAGTGCTGACAGCTACATTGATGAATGGTAGAAAGGTGAGAGAGGGTTCGTTGTGCTAGCAATGTCGCATCAGTAAAGCGCTTTATCCTGGACGAGTCTGCTTCGACCCCACAGCAGATTGAGAAACGCTGAGTGTCATCGGTAGTTGCAACTAGTGCGGAAAATAGTGGTTGCTGACAGTTTTTCTCTACCAGTTGTGTTGGTAGTAAACCAGAAAATGGTTCCAGCTCCTCTCCTCCACAGTACAGAGACGATAGAACCAGTTGTGATTCCAGAACCTGCGAGATGGTTGGAAGACGCAAATGAAAGGATCGCGCCTCGTGCCATCTGGGCAGTCCAACATGGCTGCCAACGTTTAGCCTTTGTGCCAAATGACACAGACACAGTCACACGCCTACCGCGCTTCATCCACATGCTAGTCAATGGTGGTCGGAGAAACCTCTGGGTCGAATTTGGGACAGCTGAGAACAGACGGCTACTTCCCATGCATGACATGGCTGAACGAATGGGCGGCCCTCTCTGCCGTGCCCTGGTGAAGGGCTCACGTACCCACTGGAAACGACGTCACTAGCAGAATTGACACCAAACTTGAAGCGATGCCATGCAATCCCATTGTATATCTGCATGAGTTTGATATATATATATATATATATATATATATATATATATAGGAAGAGAGAGAGAGAGGGAGAGAGACAGGGAGAGAGAGAGGGAGAGAGCGAGAGAGAGAGAGACAGGGAGAGGGAGGGAGGGAGGGAGGGAGGGAGGGAGGGAGGGAGGGAGGGAGGGAGGGAGGGAGGGAGGGAGGGAGGGAGGGGGGGAGGGAGGGAGGGAGGGAGGGAGGGAGGGAGAGAGAGAGCAGAATTGCCGGAAACGGAGAAGTGAAGGAGTACCTCGTGTGGTTTGGGCTGGTGATCTAAGCCATAGGCAAAGACTTTTGATTAATTGTGTCATAATCAAAATGCCCCCCGCGCAACGAGTGTTATACGTAGACACACCACCAGAGCATGTTGTGTGGTTCATGGGGTTGTTGGCAGACAAGGCAGCCTGTTCTCAGGGTGGATGGGAAAGTGAAAGTTGAACTGTCTGAACCCCCTCTCTACTAGTATGCTATCTATGTGCAAATGTATTGGAAGGTATGATACGATGTAGTCCCCATGCAGAAAATATGGGGTATGTGTGTCATCTATTGCCACAAATCAGAAAGAGAACTGTCAAAATCGTTGTTAGCTAAATATTGGCCGATGTGATGGAAAGATTGGTGTACGTGTATAGGCTGCAAACGCTTGCTAGATATAAATTACAGGTGCTTATTGTTATGAATCACTTGAAAGGTTACAATAATTTTTAAATGGCAAAATATGTTAATATTAAACAGTGTCACGGGTGTCACATATCATGAATTGACAATCATTTTAATTTTGTTGATGTCCTATGTTAAAAGGTGGAGAAGATTTTTACATGTTTAGCCACATTTGAATAGCGCGCTTAGTTATAACTTTAACAAGTTAAGCATCTCATCCATTTGACTTTAACTCAGCAACACTATTATGGTAACCACTGAGATAAGACGTTTAGGTCATCTATATGCCAGTGGTATGCCGTTTAGTGATAAGATGTGGTTAAAAACTTCAATTTAAACTCATTCGTTTGAACTTTGACCTATATTTTCAACTTGACAGGTCATAAAATTATATTTATTGGAATGGCGATTCTCGTACCCATCAAAAGAGACATCAAAATCCAGTTTCTTTGTCATTTTTATAGAAAATTACGGCTGATTGTGTTTCTGCAGTCGACCATCGTTTTGATTGAGCTGCAATGGTGGATTTCTCATCTAATAATTTCACATCAAAACGTAAAATAGATAGGTCAGGCGTGTCTGGAATGTCTATTTCAGGCGGAAGTGGTACCATGTTTGAGCATCTAACTCTACTAGACCCAAATTTATAGACGAATACTCGCTCAGCGGCGGCCATTTTGGATTTCACGCTTTTGAAAAAGCACCTTCTTAGGTGTTGAAAGACATCAAAAGTAACTCAGTTTATCTCAACACGTTACGGGCCTATATGGCAGAGCCTGGACTATAATTTCTGTATGTGGTCGTTTCATCTACAGACTTGGCGGACATGAAGCAGCATTTAGAAACACTACGTGATGACGTCACGCAATTGTTGCGGCGAATGACAGCTACCCCTGGCGAGTCACGCACGGACTGTGAAACTGAACGACTTTGAGGGAGAAGAATGTTTATTTGAACATCGATACACGCATATATGCAACGTATGTCTGCCATTAAAACACTTGTGCTTCGTTAAAGGTTCGTACCCTCATTTTATGGACACTGTTCGTGTAGTTCATAACGTTACTTTGTTAACGTATCTCAGAAGCCTAAAAGTCTTTTCGCGTGTACAAGCTAAGGCCTTCATGTGGAAACTACGCGTAATTTTTATGATTTAGGGAAACAGTAGGGTTGGTTGTGAGCCTATAGCAACTGCAATCAAGAATATTATGCCAACAGTGCACTAGAATAATGCTTTGATACACATACTTTATATTGTACGGACAGTGCAAATCTGACGTCACCAATGCCTACTGTTTCCAGTTCGTCACTGATCATGTGACTAGTTTGTGTCATCGAATTTGTTTTGACACGGTACCAGTTATTAGAAGCGTAAATCTGAATGGATGGGAATAGGAGAAAGAAACTGCAGGCGCTTAATGGGGAAGCATTGTGGGTTTCTTTCAATATATTAGCCGCAGGGTACTGTAATATTTCACTAGAATCTCCCAATAGACGATGGTGTTTTGTGAAGACACACTCCTTCACAGCCTTCATAACAACTACATCATATTTCATACTTGTTGTGTCACTTTTTATTACAAACATAATTTCATAAGGTATCAAATACATCATTGCATTGTCAAACATTGCGTGCTGATTGATGATCCATCAACATGAACATAGAGTGACGTCAGAGAGCAAAGCTTTGTGGATTATATCGACTTGTCTCTTCGTTTGACGGACTTGAGAATACGGCATAGCTATTTTATCTTATTTGTCCGTTGTGGTCGACAGTAAGCAAGTTTCTGTCATTATTTACAACATGTATCCAAACTCTTGTCCTGAACATTAGAATAGCGTGTCGACTTACTCAATACACAATACCGGGTCAGCACATTTGACACTACTGGAACGCATGCACGCACGCACGCACGCACGCACGCACGCATCGGGCACCCGCACACACACACACACACACACACACACACCCTCACACACACACACACACACACACACACACACACACACACACACACACACACACACACACACACACACACACACACACACACAGCGCACAAACATTCATACAAACACGCACACGCACACGCACACGCACACGCACACGCACACACACACACACACACACTCTTGGGGCCCACCAAAAACCTCCAACTGCACCACTCTTGTGACCCACCAAATTGTACACATTGTACAGTGTTCACGAACACATGCTCACACGCACGATAATTATATAACGTAATAAACAATAAGGCTTGATATGACGCCTGATGCACTCATCGTATTATAGCTGAACAAATAATTGACGTATGCGACTACAAACACACTTAAAATATGTACATCTTACACGAATTCAACTTTGACTGACCCTAATACATACCTTAAAATAGGATACGATTATGTAGAAGATATATAACAATAAGATGCACGCACTCTATTTCTAAGTAAATACATGACAAGTTTGTCTATGTCTTGTGCTTGCGTATGAACAGCCAGAGTTCGCCACACAGGAAACGTCGTATTTCCACAAGGCAGCAGTAACTGTGTTTCCGATTCCGGTCGACGGTATTGGGCAGTGGGCATGCGCAAGTCATGTTTGTACCGGACGATTTGGCTTCGAAGCCACACCGTATTGTTTACCGCGCTCCATTTAAAAAAAATCGATTTAATCGGAAACTTCCGTTGTGCCACCTAATCCCCAACGCCAGGCACTTGTGGTAGATTAATCGCGTCACACTGCAATTTGTTGAGTATTCCTCGTAAACCGCGGAGGTTTTCACGACATTCCCGACTCATCGACGGCGGAGTAGAGATGGGGCGACATCGGCGGACTCGTGGGTCGACTGAGTGGGAGGTCACGTGGCGGAAGTTGAGGCGGACACGGACTGACGTTCTTGTAGTACCTCGCCTGCCCTGCGAGGCGGGCCTGATTGGCGCGCTGCTCCCTCTCGGCGAGTGAGCGGGCGAGCTGTTCCTTGAGACTCGGCGACAACAGCGCGTCGGTGGCGTCCGACGCGTCCTCGCATCCCGGTTTCGTGAAGCGACGAGGGCCGGAGGACTGGGAGTTGGACTGGGAGGTCGGGCTAGGGTGGACGGCGATGGAGACAGGCTCCAGGTAGCCGTCGCCATCGTAGACGCAGGCGTCCTGCCCGGGCGCGCCGCAATCGCACGGCACGCCGTATTTGGCCGCCATGCCGCACGCGCACGTCGCCGCGTACGAGCCACCGTCGAAGGGCGGGAACTTGTGCAGGCGAGGCAGCGAACGGCCGTCGACGGGGATCGATTCGTACTGGTTGTCGTCGACGATGACGCCATGCTGCACGGCCCGCTGCAGCGAGTTCAGTCTCGTGCGCGACGACGGGCCGCACGCGCCGCCACCGGAAGTGACGATGGTCACCGGACGTTTGTGGCGCCGCCGCCGTCGCCGGCGCGCGAGCAGCAGGCACACGACGACGCACGCGACCAGGAGGACGAGGGCGAGCGCGAGCGCGGCGCCGATCACGTGCGTGCGCGACCAGGACGCCGTCGCCGTTGCCGCCGTCGGATCGGAAGTTGTTACGGCGACGCGGCGGCTGGTCGTGAAATGCGTGCACGACACGAGGCGAGTGCAACGCTCGACCGTCACGCACGCCATATACGTCGTCGACTCTCTCAGGCCATGCACCGTCGCCTGTTTCTTGGCGACGGGGAAGGGTTTTGTCACGTGTCGGGCGTCATCGCCGAAACCGTAGCACGTGACGACGATCCTGGCGGAACGAGGCAGGCCGGAAGCAGTCCACCCGACACGAGCCGTCATGTCGGTGCAGCTGTGTAGCTTTACCTCCACTTCGCTGTTGATGGCGCCGCACTGTTCGTATCTCCGCACAGGTGGCGTGACAGGCGCCTCGCGCGTCGCCGTTGGCGGCGCCACTGTCGTCGTTGTAGTCGTCGTTGTTATCGTCGTTGTAGTTGTTGTCGCGCGCGGCGCCGCCGTCGTCGGCACGGTGAACGTGACGGGTCTGACAGTCGTGATGTCTCGGCCATTCTCGTCGCACAAGAACGAGAGGTCGCTGTCCTCGACGCTAACCGGAGCGCCGTCTGTCGTCGTGCAGCTGACGGAGCGCAGAAGCAGCACGCCGCTGTTCATCAGCCAATCCTGGAAGCGGTGCGTACTGCACGCGCACTTGATGTGGTTGTCTGCGATGTCGAGCTGAGAGAGCGTGTCCAGGGGCTGCAACCGAGTCACATGACGTGTCAAGTTCTATAATCGAGCGTGTCTATTTAGTATTGTGTAGGTATGTTACGCTTTTGCCCGCAGACATTTTGCATTTCGGACGCCAACATTTCAAGCTGACAGAAAGGGAATGTTCACAATGTCACACATGTCGTATGTGATTGTTTCGATTTATGCAAACCTAGCAGGGTATGTGTTTGCGCATGCGCTTATTATGAGCCGTACATGATAATTGTTTGGTTGGGCAATAAGATAACCTCACCTCAAACATCTCCGGGTTGATGTCATCTAGCTGATTGGCCGACAGATACAGGAACTGCAGATCGCGCATGCCGACGAAGGCGTTCGGGTCGATGTTACGTATGTGCGCGTGCGTCATCGAGAGTATCTGCAGCGCGCGCATGTCGGCGAGCATCGCGTACGGCAGCTGCACGAGCCAGTTGTACGACAGGTCGAGGTACTGCAGCCACGTGACCGAGCGCACGACCCAGAACACTTCCGACGTCAGCCGGTTGTTGCCGAGCAACAGCGTCGCGAGCTCCGAGCACCGCCGGAATAGGCCGACCGGGAGCGTCTCGAAGCGATTGCCGCTTAGGTCGATGACAGTGGCTCGCTGTAGGTCCCTGTGGGGTTGAGTAACGTAGTGTTTGCATAACTTGGACGAATACCAATACTCGATTACAATAGCTTATTATATATAATGTTTATTGTAATATTATTTTTGCGGTAAAATAATAATAATCATCTCAATAATTGTATACGCCAATTTCATACTTATATAATAACATGGTTTTATTCAAATTTAGTGTTTTATTTATTCATTTCATTAGTTTAAGTGTCGGCAGTAATATGTTTGTGTCGCCCTGATGCCCTAACCACTCCGCCATTAGATTACCTGAACGTGTCTGGGTAGAGTGACGTGATGGCGTTGTTGGAGAGGTTCAGGTGAGACAGCGACGACAGCTGATTGAGAGCGAGCGCGGACACTTCTACGATCCTGTTCCGGCTCAGATCCAGATGATGAAGCGATGGATAGTGAGAAAACATGGACGGTGCTGCAACAACGGTATATATAACACAGTATCCAGACTGCTAGTCGTGGAACGGAAGGCGTCTAGCTATCGTCAAATTTGATTTGTATCTTGATCACAGATTGGCAGTGGCTGATTTGAAGACGTTACCGATATCGATATCGATATGCTTATTTAACAGGTATTCGATAGTAAGTTCTTGTTATTTATATCAGCCGGTAATCATGTGGTTTCGATTCAGCTGGATGTTTTTTTCTAGCTGAAAACTGCCAGGAACCTCCCTAACTGAATACAATCATCTCTGGGAAACTCCAACGTGGACAAACCAACCAGCGCCCTATACAAAAGCTACATAAGCCTCCATCCCGACGCTAAACAAACCAAGTGCAATTCCATGAAAGGTCCAGCGGAACTCTTGCGGGAGCGCGTACGTTTCATAACACCTTACATTACGGGCATGTGTACTTAGATTTACGTTGCCAAAAATATAAAACATGTCCCCGTATTACTAAAATAAAGGTAACATTCTAGTAAAAACAACACATTTCAAAGCGCTACTTACCGAGTGTCACGAAATTGTTGTTTGACAATCGCAGTTGTGTGATGTTCGGCTGCAGCCCGCCAGGGAGCGCTCGCAGCTGTCTTCCGGAACAATCGACGACCATGTCGTTGTGACGACATCTACATACTTGGGGACACGTGGCGGTGGCCAAGGTCAGAAAAGTCGTCAACGTCCACCACGCGATGACAGCTTCTCTCGCCACCTGGCGGATAATAATAACACTATAGTTTGACACCATCAAATCCAGGATGGCTGTCTCATTCACAGGTATGTGTAAACTGTGCATGCATGGTAATACTAAATAGCTAAGCGTTATAATGGTAGTAAGTCTGGGCATACTGATTACATCGTACTAATAATGATAATAAATAGTATTGATACGCTGTAGTACCCGATAACTGTGACGTAACCAACAACATTGTTTTCATTTGCTTGACTAAATGACATCAGTTATATAGCAATACAAATTATATTTTATTTACTATGGGACGGTCAAAAATAGCAGCATTTACACGTCTGTATATACGTCATGCTAAGTAGCCTATAAACAGGACTAGGCCAAACTTCCACTCTAAATTGCTGGACTTAAAATGGGCACAAGAAAGCACAGAGTGCATGACCTTAGGACTCAGTGACTACACGACAGTTTGGTTCTAGTTGAGTGGTTGTTGTCTGACAGGGACATACGTGTACACGACATCAACACAAACAGACGTAGGCATACAGAACAACCACGCCACGGTCTGTAGGTATGCTGATCGACCGACAAACAAAACGTGTGTCGATAACAAAGAAACACCATAGTTTTGAAATTTGATTATCGATATAATACGAAAGTGTCGAAATGTTGAGCATAGTGATTAATAAGTACTGATTAACATTTTCGTTTCCATTTTGTAAAAGCTACACGTTATCTCATATCGTGTTAGTTAGTTATCTTTTTTGCATTTTGTCTCTTGGAAATAAACAAATAAAACATAAATACAAGTATAGTCTCAACTTTTAGTCATACACCACTACAAACAGAAAGTATGGTTCTATGACGCAGTTATTACCACACGAAGACATTTGATTTGGCGATTTTTGATATCAAAACTTTTTCTAGAGATATGGATTGCACATGTATAAATAAAGTTATCACATCTTGGCACAAGTGAACTTTCAGACCTTTACCGTGGACTAACGGTCTTCCACTGAGGCGCTGTCTTGATTTGTTTGTAACTAATTTAATATATTTTATAATAATTCTAATGTTTTACTTTTTTTTTACTTTTTAATTATTTATACTTACGTAATTTTCTAATTATTTTAAAAACAATGTCATATATGTGAATTACTTAGTATATATATATATATATATATATATATATATATATATATATATATATTTATATATACAATACAAAATTTACCACGAATCCACGATATATCTTTTTAAACTTCATGTACATGTTATTGTGATGAGTGAGTGCACGCACATGTGAACGGGCTGGTCCCGGAGATACGGCGCTCTAGAAATGCTAGTAATAATGTTAAAATAATAAGTAGATTGGAAGTGAACGAGAGGGATGGGAGTTGTTTATTCCATATGTGTACCCGGGTGCAGCCACTCCACGACCCTTCCCCTCCACGGGTGACGAACGACCACACAAACCAAGCGCGCTGGGGGTGTTTCGGGGACGTCACATCAAAGTGATCAGCGGCCTACATCATAAGCCTTTTAATGGCGGTTGAGTTACCAGCGCAACACGGGTGACCCAGACTCAAAGTAAATACGGCTGCATGGGAACAGTCATCTTCACCTTGCGACTTCAGCAAACTGAACATCGTCACCCCGTAAATTTAAAAAACAAAACCGAACCTGAAGTTAACTGATGCGAACAAACTATACCATTTTTCTTTCTGACTTAAAATTACCGTATAGTTGGAAGCTTTCCAAAACAAACAACTTCAACCTCTTTGAGAAGTTTCCAAAACAAAAATTTCCCCCTTCTTGTGGCCCACCAAAAACTCCAACTGACTCTCTTGTGGCCCACCAAAAACCTCCAACTGCACTACTCTTGTGGCCCACCAAAAACCTCCAACTGCACTACTCTTGTGGCCCACCAAAAACCTCCAACTGCACTACTCTTGTGACCCACCAAAAACCTCCAACTGCACTACTCTTGTGACCCACCAAAAACCTCCAACTGCACCGCTCTTGTGGCCCACCAGAAACCTCCAACTGCACTACTCTTGTGGCCCACCAGAAACCTCCAACTGCATTACTCTTGTGGCCCACCAAAAACCTCCAACTGCACTACTCTTGTGGCCCACAAAAAACCTCCAACTGCATTACTCTTGTGACCCACCAAAAACCTCCAACTGCACTACTCTTGTGACCCCACCAAAAACCTCCAACTGCACTACTCTTGTGACCCACCAAAAACCTCCAACTGCACTACTCTTGTGGCCCACCAGAAACCTCCAACTGCACTACTCTTGTGACCCCACCAAAAACCTCCAACTGCATTACTCTTGTGACCCACCAAAAACCTCCAACTGCACCGCTCTTGTGGCCCACCAGAAACCTCCAGCTGCACCACTCTTGTGGCCCACCAAAAACCTCCAACTGCACTACTCTTGTGACCCCACCAAAAACCTCCAACTGCATTACTCTTGTGACCCACCAAAAACCTCCAACTGCACTACTCTTGTGACCCCACCAAAAACCTCCAACTGCACTACTCTTGTGACCCACCAAAAACCTCCAACTGCACTACTCTTGTGGCCCACCAGAAACCTCCAACTGCACTACTCTTGTGGCCCACCAAAAACCTCCAACTGCACTACTCTTGTGGCCCACCAAAAACCTCCAACTGCACTACTCTTGTGGCCCACCAAAAACCTCCAACTGCACTACTCTTGTGGCCCACCAGAAACCTCCAACTGCACCGCTCTTGTGGCCCACCAAAAACCTCCAACTGCACCGCTCTTGTGGCCCACCAAAAACCTCCAACTGCACCACTCTTGTGGTCCACCAAAAACCTCCAACTGCACTACTCTTGTGACCCCACCAAAAACCTCCAACTGCATTACTCTTGTGGCCCACCAAAAACCTCCAACTGCACCACTCTTGTGGCCCACTAAAAACCTCCAACTGCACCGCTCTTGTGGCCCACCAAAAACCTCCAACTGCACTACTCTTGTGACCCACCAAAAACCTCCAACTGCACCACTCTTGTGGCCCACCAAAAACCTCCAACTGCACCGCTCTTGTGGCCCACCAAAAACCTCCAACTGCACTACTCTTGTGGCCCACCAAAAACCTCCAACTGCACTACTCTTGTGGCCCACCAAAACCTCCAACTGCACTACTCTTGTGGCCCACCAAAAACCTCCAACTGCACTACTCTTGTGGCCCACCAAAAACCTCCAACTGCACTACTCTTGTGACCCACCAAAAACCTCCAACTGCATTACTCTTGTGGCCCACCAAAAACCTCCAACTGCACCGCTCTTGTGGCCCACCAAAAACCTCCAACTGCACTACTCTTGTGGCCCACCAAAAACCTCCAACTGCACTACTCTTGTGGCCCACCAAAAACCTCCAACTGCACTACTCTTGTGGCCCACCAAAAACCTCCAACTGCACTACTCTTGTGACCCCACCAAAAACCTCCAACTGCACTACTCTTGTGACCCACCAAAAACCTCCAACTGCACTACTCTTGTGGCCCACCAAAAACCTCCAACTGCACTACTCTTGTGGCCCACCAAAAACCTCCAACTGCACTACTCTTGTGGCCCACCAAAAACCTCCAACTGCACTACTCTTGTGACCCACCAAAAACCTCCAACTGCATTACTCTTGTGACCCACCAAAAACCTCCAACTGCACCGCTCTTGTGGCCCACCAGAAACCTCCAACTGCACTACTCTTGTGGCCCACCAGAAACCTCCAACTGCACTACTCTTGTGGCCCACCAAAAACCTCCAACTACACTACTCTTGTGGCCCACCAAAAACCTCCAACTGTACCGCTCTTGTGGCCCACCAGAAACCTCCAACTGCACTACTCTTGTGGCCCACCAAAAACCTCCAACTGCACTACTCTTGTGGCCCACCAAAAACCTCCAACTGCACTACTCTTGTGGCCCACCAAAAACCTCCAACTGCACCGCTCTTGTGGCCCACCAGAAACCTCCAACTGCACTACTCTTGTGGCCCACCAGAAACCTCCAACTGCACTACTCTTGTGGCCCACCAAAAACCTCCAACTGCACTACTCTTGTGGCCCACCAAAAACCTCCAACTGCACTACTCTTGTGGCCCACCAAAAACCTCCAACTGCACCCCTCTTGTGGCCCACCAGAAACCTCCAACTGCACTACTCTTGTGACCCACCAAAAACCTCCAACTACACCAGTCTTGTGACTAATCAAAAACCTCCAACTGCACCACTCTTGTGATCCATCAAAAACCTCCAACTGCACCACTCTTGTGGCCCACCAAAAACCTCCAACAGCACTACTCTTGTGGCCCACCAGAAACCTCCAACTGCACTACTCTTGTGACCCACCAAAAACCTCCAACTACACCAGTCTTGTGACTAATCAAAAACCTCCAACTGCACCACTCTTGTGATCCATCAAAAACCTCCAACTGCACCACTCTTGTGACCAACCAAAAAACTTCAAACTGCACCACTCTTGTGACCCATCAAAAACCTCCAACAGCACCCAACCCGAGAGAGTCCGGGAGTTGTACACAAATCGGCGAGATTCTGGAGTGTTGGCATGTTTACACTAACTACCACACATAGCCACTAGTTCACTCGGTAAACACTCGCAAGGAGCCGCGTACACGGTCTTTGCGCCGCACTACATCGTCGCTAAAGACAGCTATTAATCGCTTGAAGTCGGCTGAAGTCCGTCCACCCGAGGGCACGACAGATAACCCTTCGCCATATTATCTACACCCCTTTGGAAGGGTTGCTAGTGACGTCGACACCTGAGCCGAGCGCGCCGGGGGGTCGTCAACGGATATGGTCACGACATTTCCGTGACACGTCAGTCTCAATTTGTCGGGCGAAGTGACGGTTCGAGCGATGGTTCGTGTTTTCGCTAATGCGCCCTCTAATAGAATGAACGATCGGCGCCTCTGAACACAACGCGCGTCGCTACGTCCTAGATACGTCACACAATGAGAAGGTACGACGTACGTCACATGTTGTGATACGTCAGCCAATGAGAACCTGCGCCACGTGTTTTGATACATCAGCCAATGCGAACCTGCGTCACATGTCTCAACGTCTGGATCGGCCTGACAGCTGGCGCACAAGAGGACGACGATTTGATGTCGTCACAGAAAAAAATATGTTGATGTTTTCTTGAGAACAGGATTTCTTGGGAACACAACGCCGTTTAGCGTTCAGTATCTATAAACACATTAAACCCGGGCCTGTGGCCATGGACCAACAACACAAACACACACTTGCATGTGCGAACATCGGCAAGAATACCGCATATTATACTCCAGAGTAAACTGTGCCACCAGACAGGCGATGGTCCAGTAAACAAAGCATGCACTTTTTAACAATACACGGAATGTTATTTATATGTAATAATCACACACACTGAACCAATATACGAGTGTGTGTGTGTGTGTGTGTGTGTGTGTGGTGTGCGTGTGTGTGCGTGTGCGTGTGCGTGTGCGTGTGCGTGTGCGTGTGGTGTGGGTGTGGGTGTGGGTGTTTTGATTATATATATATATATATATATATATATATATATATATATATATATATATATATATATATATATATATATATATTATATACTGTATGTAAATATATGGATCTATATATAAAATTCGTATTATATATGTCAGACTTTCAGATGATTCCCTATCATCGTCACGATTGCGCAATTGTATAGAGTCGTGTTGTTAGGCGGAGGCTTCAGCATTCTGTTAGATGATAATCGTACGTTAATTTTATTCTGCTTCTTTACGGCGACTTGTAAATGGCCTGTCAACGACTACAGACTTTCTTTTCTTCTTCTTCTTCTTCACTGACCGTTCCCGTCAACTAGGGTCGTCGGTATGGTTTGTCATTTTATTTCCCCGCGTCGCCCTATTCATCACCTCATCTGCGCTTAGACCCACGACTTCCATCTCTCTTCTGCAGGTGTCTTTCCAATTGGACTTCTATCATCCTCTCCTTCTTTCTGGTATGTCTGCATGTGGCACTCTTCCCACTACGTGCTTATCTTCCCTTCTCATCCATACCATTTCAATCTTTCTGTTATCTTTCGGATGCTTGTGTCTCTCTTCCTCTGATATGTTCTTTTCGGATTTTATCTTTCTTTCTTTCTTACTCCACACACCCACCCCTGCATCCTCGTCTCATTCTTCTTGAACTTTGCTTCTTGTCTTTCCATCGTTTCCCATGTCTCTGCCCCGTCAATGACTACAGACGCATAACAGTCAGTGACGGTCAGCGTTAAATCCTATGTCGTAAATATGATACACATTTGTAGAGAAAGCACGAAAAGAGCAAGTGGATTTACGCTACGCCGGACCTACCCCCCACGGGGGTGGTGGACTATGTTTACAGGTTGAACACTACACACAAACAAACTCACGTATGTATCTCCTCTGGTTACATCTCTACGAATATTCTCATGAATATATAATTCCGAATGGGATCTCCTAGAGGGTATGTAAGTCTAGAAAGGTTATGTAACGCTGGTTCTAGACATAACAGGTTCTAGTTATAGTTGTTTTCAGGCCTCCGCACCGTTCCCCTCTAGTTGACACTACATATATACACTGTGGGTGCGATGGTCTTGTGAAGTCTCATTCAACATGTCAGCCTTTTTGAGAGAATTGTCGCCAAACCGAACTTTCAATACAGACACTGAGGGTGGTCACTGTCAGGGTGATTGTTGTCCTCAGTGATTCTGTAATGTCCCAACTTGACACAGAACCGACAATAGCGTAATCTCCGAGACACGAGGAACACACGGTCCCCAAAGTTTAGAGCCAGGTTTGACGCCAAATAATTATGCAATGCCTCCCCTGTCCGTGTACTGAATCCGCCACGCCGGGCGTGTTTGGCGGATGTGCTAACCACTACACTACCGCTTGATATCGAGTCACAGTCAGTATTCTGCACACGACGTATAACGTTGATGGTCACCGGCGTCGTCATCTTTGTGAATTTGGCGTTCCCACGCAAACGTTTATGGTCCACAATAAAAGTGCTTCTTCAAATCGATGTTTCGCTCGTATGAATTCAAATATATATATATATATATATATATATATATATATATATATATCAACTTAATATCTACCAGAAGACACTAGTACATATGTGCAATTACTTTAAACAGTTTTGGTTCTAAACTCATCAGACACATTATTAGTACAATTAATTCTTAGCAAGAACGATTCAATAATTGTTTCTCAAAATTATTGACGCGGTGAGGTAGTTTTGAGGTAATCGGTCCGGCCGACTACTTGCCGGTGTCGGACAGCTGTAGTGTCGGACATCTGTAGTGTCTTACGCTGTTTATGCCCCGCACAAAGTGTCGCCCCGAGCCAGTGGGCTGACCCTACATCTGGCGTTCGGCTAGCAGGCGTCTGGGACACATAAACTACGTCACTTCTCCTGTTTTACAGCTGCTGCTGACACCCGAACTATGCGTGGTGCAAGTATATTGTATCCGGTTACAGAGATGTCGGCAATGTCTTCGACTAGAGAAGACTATTCCAGACCACAGTTGTAGTAGTTATACGAAACCCTTCCAACACGAATTGGTTGTGTCACTCTATAGCAGTGTGTAATCTTCTTTCCTTATTGTTGTGCGTGGGGTATTGTAATAACACTGTAATACCGTTACAAATAGTACTGTTGCGTGTTGTACAATAAATTTGATTTGACAAAAACCCTACATCAGAAGAGAAGGACATCGATGTGTAAATAGGAGAACGCATAATACGCTTCATTGTTATATAGTATGCTCAGCATATTGGTATGTTCTGTTGGACATTATGTCAAACGGGAATTTCGCATATAAATAAATCGTCCGAATGTAAAACGTTATATTTCACCTTCAGGTACAAAAATAGGATAACCTTACTAAACGTTCAATAACCCTATCCTAAAACTGCCATATTTATTACAAAATCGTGCGGTTGTTTAAGTAACGAACATATCAACATTGCTATTCATGTCACAATTACAATTAATGTATGTAAACATGCTTCTTAAATTCCACATTGTAGTGTTTTCATTTACAGTAAGAAAAAACAACAACAACAACAACAGTAATTGCCCATCATAATGATAAGAGTGTCATTTGGTGACTCACTCTTTGGAGCCGCAACTGCGCCACCATGTCAATTATTACTGTTTGCGATTGTTCTTCCTGCAGATATACGCGAGGCCATAAATGGTGTCGCGATGTTTCTCCATTAGTTGCGACACTGTCACAACATCACTGTACTATCACAATAGTAAGTCTACCCCACAGAGTCACCCTTAATTAATCTCCTACGCAGCCCTCGAGCTATACCCGGTCGCTGGCTCTAAGCTCTGTGTCGTCGGGGCGGAACTAGCAAAGGAAATGTCCAGATTAAGCACGCACTACAGCACTTCGACAAGACTGAACAAGACCGAACAAGATTTATATCCAGCGCAGTTTTCATTTGAAGTGTGCAGACCACAAACTGTACCCGACAGACTAAACATGGCGGCCGTATACGTTCTGGCAAGGCTGATCAAGAGAAAACGCAATATGTCACGTGACATGCATTGATAAAGCCAGGGTTGTCGTATCTACGGACGGTTGACATTGTCTATGAACCCACCTGTTAAAAATTGAACTGTTAATATTTATAAGTAATTTAAAAACTATAGGCATATTTTTCTGTTGTTTAGACATTTAAAATGTTACACCCTGAAAGGCATAAGTGTACCATAAACAGTTATCAGAATACTAGTAATAACCACAATAATACCATATGGTCATTGTTAATTTATTCCAGGAAGGCATGAACAACGGTTTTGTATAGTTTTTTCATAGACCTTGCGCGAAAGAACCTTATTTAATTCACTCAACCGATTGTGGAGTATAGCTTTCTTACATGGCTCCATTTCGACTCTTTGGTAAATTGAATACCAGCACATTGACATTATTGTTTTACGAATTGGCCAGGAAATAAGGCACATATGATGATGTCCTCGCGCTCAGCTTACAGTTGTATCATTTTGTTCATGATTGTGTATTTTATCTAGCGGTGAAACAATCATATGAACAAACGAAGGACACTCTATAATAATTTCCGTTACGTTTGTTGATTATTTTAATTAAGATATTTTACATTTCTCTCGTAATCTCTCGTCATCCTTTTTAATTCCAGTAGGAGTATCCGAGGAACATGACCCATCAGGAACAGTGGGGATATATTCGGGGGTAAGGTGAAAGTTCGTTTTCCATCGAAACAAGACATTTAACTAGATTTCCTTCCTTCACAACAAGCGCGAGATGGCGAATGAATAAAGAAGTCGTTTGCTTATCGAGAGCGTAACAGTGTTTCTTACGCATATAGCTGCCCTTATCAGAAATCTGTCCGTTTAATTTTGTTTATACGTTTTCATCGCTAGCATAGACACAGTCAACTACTGATATAAATGTCCAGTTCATGTAATCTACCTTTTCACGCCAACACCACATTGTTCTTTTGGTTCTGTTATTCTGAATGGTGTCATCGCGTTCTACTTTTTTATGAAATTAATCATACAAATACAAAACATTGCCTTTGGCCTTCAAATTGCTAATCATTTGTTTTCAAGTGCTGACAACCCTTACACCAACCGACCAACTATCGTAGTCCTGGAATTACAAAAGGAGTAGATGTTCTCAATCCAATTCAGTTCAATTCAAGAAGGATATTCGCCATGATCTCGTGTACAAGAAATTTAATATAGTAGATTTGAGACGTGTATTAAAAAACAATTGACAAAACATTGTCAAAAGACTATCTGTATTCGTCCTAGTTTATGTAACCTAGTAGCAATGTTCATACTACGAGTTTGTTATGACGTAATTACGTGTTACGTTACGTGCAATCGAGTGATTACGCTCGACGGAACAAACATTAAATTAATAAACTCGGTACGAACCACGCACGCATGCGCGCAGTTATTTCATTGTCTAATTTGGACAGAACTTGTGAACACGCTGTGTGAATTTACCAATGGTGTCATCGTATAAAAGAAGTCAAATCGCACTTGGGCAATTCTCATGAAACATTAATGACGAAATTTAGTTAGCAATCAACGCATATAAAGGACCCGATTTGTCATAATTATCGTGTTTATGTATCCATTAAACACACCACAATAATTAATTGTCGTGTTTAGATCTTGTGATGTCATAAAATATAATTATTATTTTGATTAAGTTTGATCAAATTCCCAGAACACACTGCCAACGTCCAAGTTGAATCCATTGATTAAAAATATATGTATGACATTGGACAAGGTTTTGTCGTTCTGTATGACATGTTGATATTGTACATGTAGACCCCCTGCTTGTATACCCCCTACATATAAAATCATATAATGTAGCCCCCCCCCCTACATCTTGACCTCTCACAGAAGTGTGAATTGTTTTGCACCAAATCAGCATAAAAGGAAATTACTTATTTCCTAGCAACTAAGACAAAAACACCAATACGGGAGGTTAAAATAGAAACCCTAATCTAGTCTGCGGTGTACAACATCCTGAAATTATTAGTTACCCCGGTGCCGGCTAATGCGTCACTCAGGGAGACCCGCCTCTCCCATTTGCGGCGACGTCAGCTCAGTGTTCGCTCAGTGACTGCTCAATGACAGCTCAGGGTCCGCTCAGTGCACTGACTGAACGCTGTCTTCGTGCAAGCGATTCAACGGCTGTCACACGGGTTTGTGTGTCGTAAACAGTCATTCGGAAACGGGTGAATGACGCCCTAAGACACTCCCTGTCGCATGTAATTTCCTAGACACCAGTTGAGTAGCAATATTGCCGGGGCCGGGCAAAATACATGCTGGATACCCATATCCTCAATACAGATACTTAGAGATGTAATGATGCACACCAACTCCATCTTTATAGTGAGACAGAAGTTGATATATATATATATATATATATATATATATATATATATATATATATATATATATATATATATATCAATATCAATATCATATAAATATCAATATATATGTGTGTGTATTGTGTATGTGTCTGAGTGCGTGCGTGCGTGCGTTCGTGCGTGCCTGTGTGTATAATGTTTGCGTGCGTGCGTCATGTGTGTGCGTACGTGTGTGTGTGTGCGTGCAAGAGCGAGAGCGAGAGGAGAGAGAGAGAGAGAGAGAGAGAGAGAGTGTGTGTGTGTGTGTGTGTGTGTGTGTGTGTGTGTGTGTGTGTGTGTGTGTGTGTGTGTGTGTGTGTGTGTGTGCGTGTCACCAAGATAAACTCTTTTGAACAGATTGAAAATTTCATTAAACAAGTATTTTGTCTCGTTTTTGTCTATCCATTTGTGGTCAGTGAAATTATAAATTGCATACATATAACGTGGACACCCTAACGCTGGATTTCTGAAACAGGACATAAGTTACATGGCAGTTGGTTTGGAGTTGAACGACAACTCAAGAGCGCAAACCCCTGAACGCTTACAACTGGTGAATAGATCTACATAGACTACAGCCAAGCGCTGGGTCGGTCGAATACACACAATATATAATAATTGCGTACACATCACAAGAGTCGCAAGTGTGTTTTTCATACAAACTTCAATACAGGAGTCGTGTGTTATGTGTACAAACATCAAGAGATACAAGTGAACTTATCGTACAGTTCTCGCGTGTGCTGTTGGTATTGGTCACAAGCGGTCTTGTTCATACATGTCACAAAAGTCACAACTATGTTGTTCGTACATGTAACAAGTGTCACATCAGTGTAAACAATGTTTTCGTACATGTCGCAAGAATCAGATCCGTAAACAAACATAAGAGCTACAAGTGCGTTGTTCAAACAGGCCACGAAAGTCCAAAAAGGGTCATTCACACATGTCAGAATCTTCACAAATGTGTTGTTCGTATTGATCACTAGAGTGATAAATATGTTGTTCACTCAAGCCACATAAGATCAGCGAGTCTGTTGTTCATAAAGATCCAGAGTACGTCGACATCAACGCACAAAAGAGAGGTTAAGATAATATCAAACACCGCGTGCGTTTAGGCTGATGTGCCCTCGACAAAAAAGGAAAATTACTCCCAGATGAAACACGAGTCCAACTCGAGTCTCAATGGGGTCCAACTGGCTGCAAATAGCATTGTTATGCTGTGTTCATAATATAGACGGACATTCAAGTCAACTTCGTGCATTTGTCCCGCTTTAGAAAACCCCTTGCTAAGGCGTCTGACGTTAACACGCTGTGATAATGAACGTATGCGTGGCAGGGTAAAATACAAATGACGTAGTGAAGAAACACGCGCACATATCATTGCTGTAATGGGCGCTATTCATCCACAAACCCCATTGTGGCGAGACGGAGGGTGTTATTTTGGTTAAATGCGTCAGCTCTAATAACCAGTTCTATTCAGGTGTAACGGAGAGATTTCTCAATACGAAATGAACAATCAACGCCGGTCGGCTCGAACTAACCCCATGCATGATTAGCACGCCAGTCTTTCTTGAATAGTACAGTCGGATATGCAAGACGCCATGACCTCCATAAACTAACCCAACAGCTGAGTCAGGCTATAAATATTAAAGAACTTGTTTTTCATGTCATTATGGCAAACCCTTATGCCTACCTCCTATACATAATTGTCATCCACTGAGCGTGAATTACGCCGATTACATAAAATAAACCGATTTTGACGCCGATACGTTTTTACGTGTAACACTTAGAATACGTCTCTATTTTGTTAACTCTAAGCGATAATCAGCCATCACTCAGCAGTGACGTGGTGTTAATGTAACTCCATCCATAATCAGCGTGTAAAACGGTTAATATACGACAACGATGACAACTCGCCTCTGTCACGCGACTGAAGTCTGAACCCCCACCGTGAACACACTTCCCAGCCACCAGCCAGCGTACTCACCATTGTCTTTCGCCTCCTTCGCCTCTAGCTCTGATAAACCGACCGCGTAAGATTGAGGAATTCCTTTAGCGCAGCACCTGTTTGATCGCCTGTGTCATCTGAGTTCTGATAGCCCCGAGTAAGCCGCTATCCGCGCAGTGATTGCGTCACGGCCCTCACTCCGCCCGTAGACATCCGGATGAGACGAGCCGAGTTCGCGCAGCCCGCGTTGAGACATTCACCCCGGGTGTCCCAAGACGACGACAGCGGCAGCGGCAGTGGCGCGCGCGGGGTAAAGTCCACCGACCCAGATAAGCGTCTTCTGTTTACGGCGGCCGCCATCTTGGCGAATTCGACACTCGCGGGAGAGCGAGTGGGATGGATGAGCGGGTAAGGAGGGTTGGTAAGGCGGGGTGTCAGTCAACGGGGATGGCCACAGCTGCTGGGATCAATCAAGCGAAGGAGACCGGGTGTTGGTGACCACTCGCGGTCCTCTAGCGCCGCCCAGAGACAACTTATTGGACTCCGGACAGTGGACAAGTGGGAGTCAACACTAGCGCGTCGTTTATATAATAACACTCCGGATAACTCGATTAATTGTCGATTAATGATACAGTTTATTTATTGACACACTTATGCTCCGGGTATGAGTGTGTTTACACGGCATTTCACTAAAATGCTACGACCAAAGACAACGATTACTCCTACGAGAAATCATGATGTAGACATCAGGTGGAAACTATAAAGACGTTCCTTTTTATTATTGATTTGTAGTTAAACTCGGGCAAGAAACGCTGTGTGCGCGCGCGTGCATGCGTGCGTGCGTATGCAGTCATTAACCATTGATTGAATAACGCACGGGTGTGTAATATACGATCACGAGACGTGGTTATACAATTATCAGTTAGTAATATAAAAATATATGCCACAACCAGTAAATTAAACTACGCCTAATTATGCATAATAATGATCTTTTACAGGCGAATTATGTTATCATTTAGAAAATCATTTGCAGTCCGTGATTAGATCAGAATATTTTTTATAACCATCGCTACTACGGACATTGATGACACCCGGACTAATAAACGGAACTAATGATGCTCTCTCGCTCTGTCATTTGTTTATATAATGACTTTATGTAACATAACGCTAAATTAAATGCACCTAATACAAGCTAAAGTGTGATGACCTCCGTCAGCTGCTCATCCCATTATGAAGCGCTCAAGTTACGTAACGCACGGATGACACGATGACATTTGACAGATAGCTTTGACACCAAGCCGCATTATTTCTG
>JAODUO010001127.1:50000-60000 GCA_025642075.2 Ridgeia piscesae | reverse complement strand
GGTTCCAGCGGTAACAGCGAATGGCGAATATTATAGAGTTGCACAGCGAATGACGAATCTGTGGAGTTGTACGAGAAAGGAATTGTTACGGAGCTCGGGTCCGATTACGCGTACCAGAACGCCGCTAAATATGGGGGGTTAGACTTAACTCCAATTCTCCACATCCTCGCGCGCCAGCGGTCGCTGCAGGTACATGAGTATCAATCTGCTGTTACCCTGGCCGATTCCTTTGCACAATTCTAAATATTAGTTCATGAACTTTTAGTGAGTTCAGCCACGCGCTGACTGTCTTATATGCACAGTTTGGGATGTAAAAGCAAATATTCGAACACGCAACACCATCCAACTGCTTGTGCGATTGGGCGAACGGCTCTTTATAGTGAGATTCCCAGAAATTTGTTAATCCATCTTAACGTTGTGGCTGGTATTTGCGCTGTTCTGGGTGACTCAGTCGCGATTGTCGAAGTCAATAATCTAGTCCGACTAGTCTAAACCTCTGACAGTCAGCGCCAGGGCTAGTTTGCATGGCAAACGCCCTGGCTTGCGAGGATGCTAAGGTCTAGGAACCGGCGCTCTGAGAAAAGGCTTCTGAGCTAAGCAGGCGACATTTGCTATCTCTGGCGATATTTGCAGCTCTGATGGTCCCAAACCGGCATGCAACGACAGCTCTCCATTAAATCAGTTTTATTCCTGTTAAACAGATCGAATGTGGCACCGCGTTGCGGACGACATTGCAGTTAGATGTGGTGCATTTGCTTTCCTTGTAGCAGAAGGGCATTGCGGCACTGCCCGTTGTAGCCCGCGTTACATCGACTGCGTGAAGTGACAGCACTTATACGTTTTCTCTTGGCCAACTGATAGCGAATTTCGCTGACTGAATTTCAACTGCATAAGCTTGCGTTATTCCTCTATACTTATCATAGGGGTTCACATAGACCTATTAAGTTGGAAATGTTATCCTGTTTAATGAAACAGTGATCAAATTGTTGGAATTTCATAATTAACATGGGGAGGGCAACTGTTTTACCAACAGAGGGCCAAATTATGTGGTATGTTTTTTTATAAGTATATATATATATATATATATATATATATATATATATATATATATATATATACACTCTGAACCTAATCGGAAGAGGTCTCGGTATTGAGGCATTTGAACACAGGTGAACTAACTGGTGCAAGGTGGTTGCTGACACGATAGGGTATAAGCGACTCAATACATAAAAATGCTTAGCACTTTTTTCAGTAGTGATAAAAACATACCACATAATTTGGCCCTCTGTTGGTCGTCCGACAAAGGCCAATGACAGTCATTCTACTCATTATATTGTAATTTAGCGTAGATAATATGTACCTACATATTTTGTTATATATATATATAAAATATATATATATATATATATATATATATATACATATAATATATATATAATATATATATATATATATTATATATATATATATATATATATATATATATATATATATATATATATATATACAAATATTATAATATATACTAAATTACAATATAATGGGTAGAATGACTGTCATTGGCCTTTGTCGGCGCCCATGGCATATCCTACGCTATTCCACTACCCATCGAGTGAGAGACATGCATGTTATCTAGCAGATGTTATGGAAGCCTGTTCCACTGATCTTTGACTAACTGAGAAGTGTTTTTATCTGGCCAACATTCTTGTTCTCTGCTTGAAATTGTGTGTGTGTGTGTGTGGTGTGTGTGTGTGTGTGTGTGTGTGTGTGTGTGTGTGTGTGTGTGTGTGTGTGTGTGTGTGTGTGTGTGTGTGTGTGTGTGTGTGTGGTGTGGTGTGGTGTGTGTGTGTGTGTGGTGTGTGTGTGTGTGTGTGTGTGTGTGTGTGGTGTGTGTGTGTGTGTGTGTGTGTGTATACTGTTCTGTCACTCTCCAAGTAGTTATATAATGATCAAAATACACAAACCCTCACTTTAAATTATAACATGTCTTAAAAAACTACGTCTGTAAGTAGAATATTTGGCAAATCTCCTTATAACCCTATATATGACCCGAAACAACCCTCTTGGTCTGTACACACGGGCACGGGTCATACGGGGTGTTTATTACAAGTACCTATTTGGAGAGACCGCCTGCGAACAAGAGACAGAAACTCCCGTCGTGTATGTAATTGTTACCGATTGAAGTCACGGTCCACCCGCCGAGACAAGCCGTCACATCAAAGGGAGACGGAGGCCCTGGTCCAAGGCTGAACTCGTGTGCCCTGAGGTTAAGAGCGGCGATCTCACTAGATGTTGTTTGTTTAGTTGCAATAAGTTCACATATCTGCGGCTGTCGTCAAAGGTCAGCCATATGTCTCCAGCGGTGCTAAATTGGTCTTGGAAAAAATCACATACTTTTACGTTCACATTTTCAGCGCGATCCCGCGTGGAAAATGTACGCCATTTTTTCAGTTCTGTAATTCCAAGTGAACGATCCACCCAAAGAAAGCTGCACACATAACATGCATTAACATAAACATTGGACTCTTAAGTATAGCACTCGCTAATGACAACTCACAACACATGTACTGAAATGTTTTAAATGAGAATGTCCCAGTTTAGGTTTTCTTGCAAAGTCAACCCGAGAATATTATACTTTTCACTCTTTCCATTCTTGTTTAATCGATATTCAGTATTGGTTACTTGTTTATTTCCCAGTTTGTGTATTACATATTTAGGTTCGTTACGTTTGAAGACACTTTATTTATTTCAGCCATTCGTTTATCTTGTTTAATTCTGTATTAATATGTTTTTAAGTTTTCTAAATTATATATTTCACTTGACTTTGATAAATCATATACGTATATTAAAACAAATGTGGACCTAGTATAGCACCCTGCGGCTTACCTGTGGCAATAGGCAACGTTCCAGATATAGTGTCGTTGTAAATGACGTATCGTTTGTTTAATTTTCAAATATTTATTTTTAATCTTCAGGGCAGTGTCACCTATTCCGTACAAATGTAGTTTGCTTAATATAATTGAATGGTTTAAACTCTAATGCATCAAATTATGCTGATAAATCTAAATTGTATTAATAGGTGTTTGATTAGAATCCATTGTGGTAATTGTTCGATCGATAACTTCGATAACGGCATATCTATCTATTCAATCTATTAACGTTTTCAATAATCGTGGAGAATACAGGTAGCAGAAAAATCCATCTACTTGTGCTGTTTCGTCAATTGTTTCGCTATAATGTTTTCTGATATGAATAACATTCGCAATTTCTATCTTATTTAGGAAGAGTTCAGGCTTTAAGCATTCATCATCATCATCATGCAGTCGGTCGCGATGCGACAAAGACTGCTTCCATCACTTGACTTTTGCTCTCTGTTTACCTCTCTGCTATGAGAACGATGTCCATGAGTCGATATTTATGTCCCTTAGTTTCAGGTTTCTCTTGATGGTATCATTGAACCGGAGACGAGGGCACCCTCTCTTTCTGTGACCAGAAGACAGTTGAGAGTAGAGAATCTGCTTTGGTAGCCTGTCTGATGACATCCTCATGAGGTGGGCAGTCCACCGGAGATTCTTTCTGATAAGAAGATTTTCCATAGACGGCAGCCCTGTCCGTTCGAGTATGTCCTTGTTTGTCACTTTGTCCATCCAGGTTATCTCCATGATGGACTGCAGATGTCGCATCATGAAGGAATGCAGCTTTTTCACCTGTCGTCGGTACACTGTCCAGGCCTCAGCTCCATATAGGAGGGTGGACATCACGATTGCACGGTATACCTTGCCTTTACCCGCATGGACGCATGGTGGGTTTTCCAGAGTCTCTGGCGTAGTCGGCCGAAAGATGCACTAACACTGGCCATCCTCCTCTGTATTTCATCATCAATGCATCCATTACTTGATATAATGCTTCCGAGATAGGTGAATTTCAGAACAGAGTTCAGCTTGTTTCCATCAACTATGATATCCTCCTCTCGGGTTCTTGTAGAGTTGGGTTGGTACAGCACCTCGGTGTTCTTGATGTTAGTCTTCAAGCCAAACTTCTTTGACGCATCGGAGAAAGCATTCAGTATTTTCTGCATCGCTTCAGCAGAGTGGTCAACCAGTGCACTGTCATCTGCGAATAACAGCTCTCTCATCAGTATCCGAGTAGTCTTGGTCTTCGCTCTGAAGTGTGCGACGTTGAATAGGTCAGCGCTCTATCTGGACTGTATGTAGACGCCATCTCCATGTCTCGGAAAGCCTCGTCGAGCATTGTTGATAGGAATACGGAGAAGAGCGTGGGACCTGTACACTACCTTGCTTGACCCTATTCGTAACACTGAACGATTCCGAGACTTCCCCGCCGACACTAACATTCGCCATCATTCCGGTATGTAAAGCCACGATCACAGTTGTGAACTTCTCTGGGCATCCATACTTCCTCAGTAGCTGCCATAGCCTGGTCCTCCCAACTGTATCGAACGCCTTACTGAAATCGGCAAATACCATGTACAGTGGTCGGTCCTGCTCAATGCACCTTTCTTGTAGCTGTCGGAGACAAAATATCATATCCACGGTGCTCCGGTTACCTCTGAAGCCACATTGTGTCTCCGGAACTACCTTTGGTGTTATGTGGGTAGATAGTCTGTTGAAGAGGATCCTGGCGAAGATCTTGCCCGCTATGGAAAGAAGAGAGATTCATCTGTAGTTCGCACAGTCTGTTCGATCACCTTTCTTGTAGATGGTTACAATGCTGGCATCCTTCCATGCTTGTGGTACAGAACCCACCTCCCAGGCATTGGGGATTAGTTGGTGCAGTCTGCTGAACAGATTGTCTGCTCCGTGCTTCCATACTTCAGCAGGAATTCCATCTCCCCCAGGTGCTTTGCCATCTTTCAGGCCGGCGATTGCTTTAGCCATCACAGCCATGGTTGGAATCTTATCGAGGCTTGTCTTGGTAATGCGCTGTGGGATGTTGTCCAGAGCTTCATGATCTATGTCGACAGTGACGTTGAGTAGCTTCTGGAAGTGTTCACTCCATCTTGCCACAACTCTCTTGCTATCAGAGAAGGTCTCAATTCCATCTGTTGATTTCAGGTGAACAGGTCCCTTCTTCTTGGGTCCCCACACTTCCTTCAGTCCACTATAGAAGCCCTTCATGTCGTTTCTGTCAGCAGCTCTCTGCAGCTCCACTGCCTTCCTTTCCCACCAGTCTGATTTCAGTGCACGGGTGCGTTTTTGTAGCAGTCTGCAGGTATCTTTGTATGCTGCAGTGGTGGATCTAGTGCTCCTGGTTTGCAACACTCTCTGGTGGGCTTGGTCTCTTCTGCTCATAAGAGTCTGTAGCTCCTGATCGTTGGGGTCGAACCAGTCCTGGTGTTTTCTCTCTGGCTTGCCAATATATGTATTGGCTGTTTTGTATACGACCTGCTGCAGACCTCAGCATCTAGTGATCGGTCCAGCAGTTAGCTCCACGCATGGCTCGGGTACTGGGGATGTCCATCTTACCCCAACACCTCGTTGTGATGAAGTCGATCAAATGCCAGTGTCTGGAACGAAGATGCATCCAAGTGGCCTTGCGTTCATCCTTCTGCTTGAATATGGTGTTCGTCACTATCAGTTCGAACTCAGAACACAGAGCCAGTAGAAGCTCGCCATTGGAGTTGCATTTCCCAATCCCATGTTTGCCCATGACCAAGGGCCAATTGTCATTGTCTTTTCCTATCCTCACATTGAAGTATCCTATCAGCAGTAGCTTATCTGTACGAGGAGATGCCACTGAGCACACTTGCCAGCTGGTTGTAGAAGGCCTCCTTGTTTTCATCTGGGTTTGTCATTGTTGGAGCGTACACGCTGATAATTGTAGCAAAGTTGTCCTTGCTCAGAGGTAGTCTCATCGTCATGATTCTGTCGCTTACTGGCCGTTGCAGTTCTGTCCGCTTTGTGACGATATCCTTTTTTAATAGCAAAGCCTCCATTCTTTCTCCTTCGGCTTTGCCACTCTAGAAGAAAGAGTATTCCAAGTCGTTGAGACTACCAGACTCTGAGAACCTTGTTTCACATAGAGCGGCGATGTTGATGTCGATGTTGTATTTGGCAAGTTCCATTGTTACTAGTGTCGTACGTCTTTCTGGTCGGTCAGCTGCTTCTCGGTCGAGGAGAGTCCTGAGGTTCCATTGTGCAATTGTCAGTAGTTGTTTCTTCTTCTTCCTAGCTGATTTTCCACTGTCGACGGTAGATGAAGTCGAGCAGCGCGGTCCTTGGTAACCCGGGCGACGGTCGATCCGGTATGGTGATTCGTGCAGTTGTTCATTTCATGGAAGTTGCCAGCAACAAGTGTTGAAGTGCCGCTGGCTTTTGCAAGTTACTAGCGGCTCTGTCTCGGATAGCAAATAGAGGTCTCACAGCAGCAAGAACATGTCAAGACAGGCGCAAACTATGTGTCCCTGCAGTGGCTGGTCGAGAGATGTTGGGAGTTCCATACATCAACCGCCCTTGATGCTGCCATAGTGACATGGTTTTCTGGTTAGGGTTTGCTCCCTTAGCCTTCGGTTCTGTCAAGAACCTGTACCACAAGGCAGTGGTTTACATCTCTGCATGGCAGGGGCGTCAAACTCCCTGAGGTACTGCAACACCTTCATACTGTCGTTTAAGAATTACTGTTATTTATTTTGCTATCTCCACTAAAATATATAGGTACAGTGATAATCTTTTTTTGATACCCCCTTTGCCAAATTTCATTTGTAATTTTTATGTGTCATTTTATACTTGATAACACTTGTTTAGAAGTTTGTCACCTCTGGGTATTTTTAATGATACCATTATTTGTTTTAATTGTGTCTTTTTATAATATGATAAAAAATTGTAGTTAACAGCTTAAGCTGTTGATGTATATTATCGCTATACGTTTTAGATTTAAGTATACTATTAATTTTCTCTATAGTTTTTGTTTATATTTATTAAAACATGCCTGATTTATATGGCATATATGTTTGCAATTTGCCCTTGGACGTATATGCAAATGATGATTGTGTAATAATTAAATGGATTATAACATGGGTCTTAACTTAATTTGTCAATGATTTGTTTTGACTAATCGTGTACGCCAAGAACATTCGATACAATGACACCAAGCCCATGTGTTATGAATTACCGTAGACAAAACATAAGAAGTAGAGACATAACAACAAAACAACAAACATAGGTATTGTTTTAATGTTATATAATAACAATGTGCAATATCATGCGCAGAAATACTAACTATATGAAATATCATGCAGAAATAATAAATATGTATTCACAAAGGAGTCAGAGCCGAGGTCACTAGCTACCCTGATACAAGGGTCAGGTGTTATGAGTTGCCAAAGGCGAATTAAAAGAACTAGAGACATGATAACAACAGATCCACGGTAGTGGGTGAACATGTGAACATGCAGATGCTTTAGCAATACAAAAGCATTATCTGGTTTATTTTCATAGCAAAAATGCTAATTTCCTGACAGGATGTCTTGGTCGAGAAAAAATCATAATAATAATCTTTATCATAATTTACGAAGTGCACAGCGGTGGTTGTCCAAAATGACAAATGTCCAAGAGAATGTCACGCCCATCGATTAGCCATGCTAATCGTAATAGTGTATTGTGAAATAGTGTTCGTATTGCTGTGCTATTCACATTAGGATAGCGTAGCATATCGTGTCAGAGTCTACTTATAATGTCCAGGTCCATGATGCGTGGGACGTTTCCCCGATGTCTTTGCAAATGCACATAGTTCATGTGATTATTAAGTAACATTTTATAGCACAGTATGTTTTATATTACGAATAACTGATCTACCGTATAAAAATTGCGAATCTCGACATAAATAGGGTAACTTAAAATGTTAACATGCAGATTAGCGTTAATTCAATGTTACGTAATAACATTATGCAATATCATGTGGAAATAGCAACAACACACAGTAAACTAAATGCTGATTTATTTATTATTAATTCTACCTATGTATTGTACTGACTTATCTATTTATTAATACATTTTACAAATATTAGTGCTGATTATTGGTATTATTATTTTAATGTTCTGGGTCACTAAGTTTATTTCTGACATCGTAATGTCTAACTGAAAAATGGCCGTTTTTAATGTAATGTTTAAAATTGGCAATATAGTATTTTGAATTTGACTGTTTAATGTCACAAAAGAGTCATATGTAACTCCCCGAAAATCGCACCTACATCGCTTTGTAGACGAACAATAACACATGTTCTGTTGTGGCTATTTATATAATGTATTGTATCTACATACTATTTTATTATTATGTATTAATTTTGAGCGCATAGATCGCGCGATAAAAGAACCATTATTATAAATATTATTGTCTAGATATTGTTACATAGAGTTGCTGCAAGGTCTTTACACATTCCCCGCGAGGAACTGTCGGGCGAACTTGCCAATCCCTCTGTGCCTTAA
Source organism: Ridgeia piscesae (assembly GCA_025642075.2). NCBI lineage: Eukaryota > Metazoa > Annelida > Polychaeta > Sabellida > Siboglinidae > Ridgeia > Ridgeia piscesae. Next base: position 51,556 of record JAODUO010001127.1, on the reverse strand, counting down.
TAAACTCTGTAGGATGACCACATTCTAAAGTGAAAGATGCTTCTCTTCATCTAACGCTCTCATCTGAATAATCCGAAATATTTAAGTTCACCTTAACCAAGCACTTGTGTAACGTTGCCTGGAAAACTTACATTTCCAATTGAAGCGAGTTGTATATAAAGTTTGAATTATACATTTAATTCGGAAGGGCATTTTTTTAACAGGAGCAGTGCCAATAAATATAAAATATCGTTGGCGATATGGCAATGCTTTGCTTAGCATACCTGCTGTTGCGCTTTCCTGCTAAATAGTTCGAAAACATTATATGTTACGGAAAACGGTAAAACGGCAAAACGGCAAAACGGCAAAACGGCAAAACAGCAAAACAGCAAAACAGCAAAACAGCAAAACAGCAAAACAGCAAAACAGCAAAACAGCAAAACAGCAAAACAGCGAAACAGCGAAACAGCAAAACAGCAAAACAGCAAAACAGCAAAACAGCAAAACAGCAAAACAGCAAAACAGCAAAACAGCAAAACAGCGAAACAGCAAAACGGAAAAGTGGAAAAACGCCAAAACAGCAAAACGGCGAAAACGGCGAAAACGGCGAAAACGGCGAAAACGGCGAAAACGGAAAAACGGAAAAAACGGAAAAAACGAAAAAACAGAAAAACAGAAAAACGGCAAAACGGCCAAACTTTTGTGTTGTTGTTATTGTTATTGTTATTGTTATTGTTATTGTTATTGTTATTGTTATTGTTGTTGTTGTTGTTGTTGTTATTGTTGTTTTGTTGTTATTGTTGTTATTGTTGTTTTGTTGTTTTGTTGTTTTGTTGTTTTGTTGTTTTGTTGTTTTGTTGTTATTGTTGTTATTGTTGTTATTGTTGTTATTGTTGTTATTGTTGTTATTGTTGTTATTGTTGTTATTGTTGTTTTGTTGTTTTGTTGTTTTGTTGTTATTGTTGTTATTGTTGTTTTGTTGTTTTGTTGTTTTGTTGTTTTGTTGTTTTGTTGTTTTGTTGTTTTGTTGTTTTGTTGTTTTGTTGTTTTGTTGTTTTGTTGTTTTGTTGTTTTGTTGTTTTGTTGTTTTGTTGTTTTGTTGTTTTGTTGTTTTGTTGTTTTGTTGTTTTGTTGTTTTGTTGTTTTGTTGTTTTGTTGTTTTGTTGTTTTGTTGTTTTGTTGTTTTGTTGTTTTGTTGTTTTGTTGTTTGTTGTTTTGTTGTTTTGTTGTTTTGTTGTTTGTTGTTTTGTTGTTTTGTTGTTTTGTTGTTTTGTTGTTTTTGTTGTTTTGTTGTTTTGTTGTTTTGTTGTTTTGTTGTTTTGTTGTTTTGTTGTTTTGTTGTTTTGTTGTTTTGTTGTTTTGTTGTTTTGTTGTTTTGTTGTTTTGTTGTTTTGTTGTTTTGTTGTTTTGTTGTTTTGTTGTTTTGTTGTTTTGTTGTTTTGTTGTTTTGTTGTTTTGTTGTTTTGTTGTTTTGTTGTTTTGTTGTTTTGTTGTTTTGTTGTTTTGTTGTTTTGTTGTTTTGTTGTTTTGTTGTTTTGTTGTTTTGTTGTTTTGTTGTTTTGTTGTTTTGTTGTTTT
>JAODUO010001127.1:40000-42500 GCA_025642075.2 Ridgeia piscesae | reverse complement strand
TTGGGGAGACGTATTATGCACATCGGTCTTACTTGCTGTGTGCAACCTCGTTCAACAGATTGCTACCTGTTATGATTACGACTGGGTACTGCGCTGTATACAAAAAAGTCACACATGCACGAACAAACGCAGTCGCACACTTTGATGGACAATGTTTTATTGTCGACAAATGCAATAGTTCAAGGTCGCAACACTGCTGTCTCTGACGACGGCTGCGTGGCACTGCGCAGTATGTTCACCGGAGCGGAACCGTTAACACCTTCTACAGAAACCCTTTTTAAAAACATTGCAGCGACATTTGACGCACTTGCCACTCACGTCGCAGTTCCTCCTTTTGCAGATGGCCCTGCATTTGTGAGAGTGGGAGCACTTTGCCCTGCATTTCGGACGGCCCCACGGGGTACAATGACATTTGCAGGTGTGACCGTGACACCAACACTTGCCTTTCGAGCAGCTAACGTAACAGTCATCCTTATCTACAAAGTGAAGACAGTTCATACAAGTGTGAGTGTGTGTGTGTGTGTGTGTGTGTGTGTGTGTGTGTGTGTGTGTGTGTGTGTGTGTGTGTGTGTGTGTGTGTGTGTGTGTGTGTGTGTGTGTGTGTGTGTGTGTGTGTGTGTGTGTTGTGTTGTTGTTATGTGTTTGATATTATATATATATATATAAAAATCATATATATATATATATATATATATATATATATATATATATATATATATATATATAATATAATGTTATAATTATATGTAAATATATATATATATATATATATATATATATATATATATATATATATATATATATATATATATATATATATATATACAAATCATAATAATATAAATTTACATACATGTTTTTACAGTTTTTTATATTAGTAGTTAATTTTCCAAATCGCGATGGCACTTTACATTTCACGTATGGACTAAACCTTTTTATATACTATAGATAGTTTACTTACGTCTGGTTGTTCTTTGCAGAATGTTAAGGACTGGCCTCTCTGATAGGCTCTTATAAATATATATATAATAATTGTATTGTAATATAAGATATATATATATATTATATATATATATATATATATATATATATATATATTATATATATATATATGTGTTATGTTATATATATATATGTATGTATTTGTCTAAGTGGTTACATACCCACATACATACACTCAATACACACTCACACTCACACCACACACACACACACACACACCCCACACACACACACACACACACACACACACACACACACACACACACACACACACCACAACACACACACACACACACACACACACACACACACACACACACACACACACACACACACACACACACACACATACACATACACGGAACACAAAAACCGAAAACACCGACCATAAAACATACACTTCGACAGTTTCCACTGCAAACCATTCATATAAATGTTTGACTTCATTCATTTAAAACACAAATAATATACACATGTCTTGTGCCACGTACCAGATGTGTCCTGGCTCACTTCGTTGAGATCTAGCGAAGTTTCATCTCCCTAACAAAACACAGACTGCGACGTCATCTCAGCTGAACAATTCTCAGCAGAACATACTGGCTGCCATATTACACCTTTATATCGAAAGTTGAATAAACAAGTAGTCTTTGTAACTACACACATATAAGACTGAATAATTAAACACAATATAGATGACATAATTATTATAACAGCAATGGATTCTCAAATACCTGGTGTAGAACTAGAATATATCAGCTTACCATATGCTAAACATCAGTTGTGTTAATTGTTTCTTTTACAAAATGAACGCTACAGCTACTTTCATGATGTATTCGTTAGGCAATTACACGTTTAATCTAAAAACATTTTATGTAGATTGTTTTTCATACCGTTTTCTCCAGTTGAGACCCATCGCCTACAGCCAAAGTTGTCAGCGTGACACACGTTAACAGAACGAAGACGACAACACCCATTGTGCCTACTGCAAAATTAAAACATAAATTTAGAGTGAATCGTAGAACAAATTTCAAGCGGTCAATATGTACACACAAAATAGTGTTCTTACCTCTGAGTCCTCAGAATCGCCGATTGAAATCAAGACAGAGGAGTTGGCTTTTTAAAGTCAGCTGAGTCAATGCAAGTTGCGTGTACATGAGTCGTATTCATCGATCATTTCCTTTCAAACTTTACAAAACAAAGAAAACTCCCGTGGCTTGTGCGGGTTTGTTTATGCACTGTACCAGGAAAAAACGTCGTTATTCATTCATGCAAACAAGACGCCAGTGACAACGGAACAAAGGACGAACAAAACTGATATTGGTCTCCCGGTGCGAGATGCTTTATATACGACAACACGACAGGGTGTGCCTTCCTGCAGGAGAGACCTTTGTCACCTTTAAGCTAATTTAAATCATTCTATATCACGCAACCAACTCAATTCCTTTGGACGACAGCCAGAAGGTACGCTGCATGCTCACCTGAAACGTTGCTCCTCGAA
>JAODUO010001127.1:22500-32500 GCA_025642075.2 Ridgeia piscesae | reverse complement strand
GCTGCCCTTCTTAGCGCTAACACGGCATTGTGTTGTTAGATTTATAGCACTGTTGTTAACTGCGGGAGCTCAATGTCAACTTGACATTGTCACACCGAGTATCATGTTGCTGTCGAATGTGTTCAAAGGATAGTAAAAAATACATACACCCATGTAGAATAATGTATTTAGGGACAGTGCTGAAGAAGTGCAAAGAAGTGCAGTGCTACTAAACAATCATTCATGACCTTTTTTAAAGTGTGCTTGTGTTTTGTATCCATCTGGCTACACTATCAAAGTATGTATGTATGGATGTATGTATGTATGTATGTATGTATGTATGTATGTATGTATGTATGAATGTATGTATGTATGTATGTATGTATGTATGTATGTATGTATGTATGTATGTATGTATGTATGTATGTATGTATGTATGTATGTATGTATGTATGTATGTATGTATGTATGTATGTATGTATGTATGTATGTATGTATATATGTTTTATGTATGTATAGTATTTAATTATATGTATTTTATATATATATATATATTATTATATTTTAAATATTATATATATATAATGATATATTTTAAATATATATTATATATTTTTATTATGTATAATATATATATATATAATATATATATATATATATATATATATATATATATATATATATTTGAAACATCATTCGTATTAAAAACGGATACGCCTTTTTGGGCATATACATTTTGTGTATGTTACATTTCCTCGACAACGGATATTGAATAAAGTAGTAGTAATAATAATAATTACCTAACAATCTGTAAACTCGCACTGTCAAATAAATTGTTCAACTGGAGAAAGGCAACATTGTATCAATTCGACCGTATTATTTTACGTGTTTTTGTCATTGCGAGAATGTGCATATATATGAGTTTTGGTTGATGGCGGTAAAACTGATGACGTACACGAAAAAGTGTCTTCATACATGCTTCTAGATGCTCTGATTCAAAAGATACGTTTTCTTTCTACCACATAGCAGCCATCTTTGATTTATGGGTCACCATTATGTCATAACGTCAAACTTATGTCACAATCGGAACCCTCGTGGACGACTTACTCGAAAAAGTGTCTTCATAAATGATTTTTGGCGCTTTGGTTCAAAAGTAAAGTTTTCGAGATAGTGCCAGCGGCCATTTTGGATTGGCCCTCTGGCGGAAAATGTCAGCATTTGTTAGAGGGACCTGGGGGCTAAATCTGTTTTAAAAGGTCCATAGAAGTACCACCAATCGTCAAACTTTAGCAGCCAGAGAATGGTCACGAAACTGCAATTCTAGACCCTATTATAACGGTCATATCCGCTGATTTGCGAGCAAATGACAACATTTTATAGGATTTCAGAAGACAAACCCAGAGAACACAAGGACACGTTTATTGAGAATTCCACCTTTTTGTATCTATTTGACGCAGTTGTAGAGCTTCAGACTCTCGAACAAGAAAACTCGGATTCGAATCCCATGCTGTCTTGTCAAACATTTGGCACTTTCGTTCACATTACATTGCTCCAGTTCACTCAGCTGTACACACTCGTACCTGATTAGTGACAGGTATGGATATGTGTGTACAAATAGTGTTCACTCAGCTGTACACACTCGTACCTGATTAGTGACAGGTATGGATATGTGTGTACAAATAGGGGTTCGCGCATTCATTGAAATACAGTTGTATGACACCCAAATAGGTCGATATAGTGTTCGCATAAACCGACCTGACAGGGAATAACGCGTAAAGCGCTTTGAGTATCGTTTGACTGATAACTACGCTGCGTCAGACCGTTACCTTTAATGGTGTTTCTGGCGACACGCGAACATTTCTCTGCAAAGGCATTGGGTCGTAATATGGTGAATGGTTGTCAGATTTGACACCGGAATACGAATGGTGATGGTGTTTGAGAATTGTTCGCGGTGTTATTGTAAAATGAGGAGATCAGATAGCAGTGTTTAAAATATTGAATGGGTATGAAAATATTGACAGGAATATTTTTTTCTCGGTTAAGGAAGAGAGAAGGACTAGAGGTAATGGAGGTAATTTTTTTCATTTTTTCAGCTGTAGGTGCTGGTAATGTTAATATGTTTAAAAATAAAATCGACATATACCTAAGAAGGATAAGCCAAAGGGTATCCTTGTCAACCTGCCATCTAGAGTTGATTCTCTAGGTGGCAATCTTGTTAAAAAATTATTTGCCCGGTACCTAAGGCATAGCACATAACATCGCAAGGCGGAAGGATAGCTGCCTATCAACTATAAAAGGGTGCCGCTTCAGGTAGTAGCGTTACAACACGGATAAGACCTAAACAAATTATGAAATATTTCGGAACTAGGCTCCAAAACAAAGCTCCCGGTTCCGACGAAGCCACAGGAATATTAAACAATTTGTAAAGTATAAAATGGAATTAGCGGTGACCTGTGTCAATTCTCCGTACCACCCATCACGTCGGGATGTAGTTTAGGTACGAACTCATATTTTTGCATTACTTCGTATTCTTCGAATTCAAAGTTCATATGTTGTATTATGTTGTAGAGCTCTGACATCAAGTGCATCTTTTTGTATACTGCATAACTTGTGTGGCGCGTTGCGTTTTAACTAGGTATGTTGTTTGATTTAAGCCAGGGCATATTCACTTGTCCTTATGTGTTTATATGTATCCATAATTTACGGCTGTACACCCAGGTCGTGTTTATATTGACACGTGGGTTTGCAGTGGGTCAACAGTCATGCCATAATTATCAGGCATCGTTGTTATCTGTTACGATTTCTATCATAAATTACCTGACCTACATAATTCTTTGTTTGCTGATCGGTGATCTGGCTAACACACACACACACACACACACACACACACACACACACACACACACACACACACACACACACACACACACACACACACACACCACTCACACACACACACACACACACACACACACACACACACACACACACACACACACACACACACACACACACACACACACAACACACCACACACACACACACACACACACACACACACACACACACACACACACACACAAGCAATAGCTTGCACAATATTATTACAAGTCTACAACTGCGACTACAACATATGTAGGTGTTGTAGTCGTAGTATGATTTACAACTAGAGCGACAGCAACTGTAGATCGTCTACACCCGTACTGTCCTCCACACCTGCATCAGATCTTCAACTTCCATCGAACAAAGCACTGTACCATCGTCGGCGAAATGGCCCGGTCAGTAAACCGACACTGACTGTTCGATGACGGCCGTTTGGACACAGGCTCCGTACATCACCTTGGTGGTCCCACTCAATGCTGGACTTGCAAGGACAACAAATGGCGAAAGAACAACAGGAAACGTGACATGCAGGGAGGTGACAGGGGAGAAAGTGACAGTAGAGAAGGAGGGAGGGACAAGGGGACAGGAAATGAGAGACGTAGATGCGACAGGAGGTAAGACGAATGGAAGAAAGGAAGTGAGAGGTGATGTGACCAAACGGAAGTCAATAACAAGAACGATGACAGGAAGAAAAGAGACCGGAAAGAAAGGAACAACAGAGAAAGCGGCAGGGGGAAAAGTCAGCAACCAGGGAGATGCAAAATGGAGGAGCTACTTTGAAGCAGTGATCGAGGGGGCATTGAGAACAGGAAGGGTATTTATGGGAGACTCCATTTTGCGAAAGACAGACAGGACATTAAGCAAAGGTGAAGACGTTGTTGTTTGTCTTCCGGGAGCTAGAATAGAGCATGTGACTGAACGGGTAGAGAACGTATTGGGGCATGGCCAATGGGTTCTATATTAGTACATGTAGGGACGAACAATGCAGACAGGGATGGAACAACCAGGATAGTAAAGAGATACAGAGAGTTGGTAGAGACACTGAAGAAGACGAGGGTTGAACAGATCATACTCTCAGGAATCTTGCCAGTGATGAGGGGAACAACATTTAGAAACTGCAAGAGGATGGCAATTAACGCACTATTAGAGCAGATGTGTGAAGAAGAAGGAGTTGGATTTGTAGATTTGTGGGGATATTTTGTTGGGAAAGAAGACATGTTTATGAGGGATGGCCTCCATCTATGCGGAAAGGGCGCAGCAGTGTTCGCCGAGAACCTACTTCGATCAATGGACAATGGAACAGGTTGCAACTTTTTAAACTAGTTTCGCAGGGGGGATACACAGAGAAGCCAAATACTAAAGGCATAGATAAAGATAGCAAAAAGACAACAGCAAAGAACAGCCTGGAAAGCCCTACGGAATTTGGTTATAAATGTGTTTGTTTAAATGCAAGGAGCATAGTAAACAAATTAAATGAACTAAACATTATGGTAGAAGATATTGACCCTCACATAATAGGTATAACTGAATCTTGGGCCACACCCGATATATCAGATGCCGAATTAGGAATGACAGGGTACGTAATGTTTAGGAAAGATAGATTAGGAAGAAGGGGAGGCGGAGTTATTTTATATATTAAAGAATCCATCCAAGCTTATGAAATAAAATTAGAAAAAGAAGCAGAATGTGAAGAAGCTGTCTGGTGTAACATAGTTACAGGAAACATTAACTGTTAGGTTAGTGTATCGGAGTCCAAACATAAGCATGGAAGAGAATGAAAAAATACATAACGCTATCAAAGAAGTGAGTAAACGGGACTGTATTATTATGGGGGATTTTAACCATGGGCATATACAGTGGACATCTCTACAGAGTACCGGGAGAGAGGATCAAGAGTTTTTAAATTTAGTACAAGATAGTTTCCTTTCTCAACATGTGTTAGAAGCAACCAGGGGCAAGTACGTGTTAGACATAGTATTGAGCTCACAGAAGGAATTTGTTGATAATGTCAAGATATGTGAACCACTGGGGTGTAGTGATCACAATCAGATACATTTCAACATCAAAGTAAAGGGAGAACGGAATAGAAAAATAAGGTACAGAATATTTTTTCACAAATGAAGATATAAGGACATGAAGGAATATTTAGCAAAGATAGACTGGAATAACACACTGAAGAATATTTTAAAGAGTGAAATTGACTGCGTCGTTGACAAATTTGTCCCCTTGAAAAAACAGGGGAAATGGTCAAAGAAGAAACACTTATCGAAGGAAGCCATTAGAAAAATCAAGTACAAGCAAATGATGTGGAAGACATATAGATATACCGGAAGTGAAGAAGACTATATCATTTATAAAGAAGCACTTAATCAAGCTACAGCTGAAATTAGAAATTCAAAGAGAAGCTATGAACAAAAAATAGCTTTTAATATAAAACATGACAGCAAGAGTTTTTATGCGTATGTTCGAAGTAAACAGAAAGTTCAGGATAAGGTCGGTCCTCTAGAAGGTAGTGATGGAAACATAATAACAGAGGGATTCTTAATGGCCTAAAACCTAAATGAGTACTTTAGTTCGGTGTTTACCAGGGAAGATATTAGTATATTACCAGTACTTGAGACAAAGTTCGAAGGGAGAGAGTTTGACTATTTAGGACAACTAATTGTAACCCCAACAATGGTAGCTATGAAAATAAGAGATATGAAGGATAATAAATCACCTGGAGTGGATGGGATTCCTCCCAAATTACTATTGGAAATTGTAGAACAAATCAGCATACCGCTTGCAACAGTGTTCAATTTGTCATTAGAGGAGGGAATAGTTCCGTTAGAATGGAAAGAAGCAAACATTATACCATCATTTAAAAAAGGTTCGAGAAACAAGTCAGAGAACTATAGACCAGTGAGTTTAACATCGGTGATTTGCAAACTATTAGAAAGACTAATCAAAGATCACCTGGTTGATTTTCTTGTTAAAAATAAATTGATTAACCCATCTCAACATGGGTTTTTTAAAAGCGAGGTCATGCTTAACAAATATGTTATGTTTTTTGGAAGATGTCACAAAGTGGGTAGAGGAGGGATCACCAGTAGATATAATCTACTTGGATTTTAAAAAAGCCTTTGACAAAGTGCCACACCAAAGACTACTACTTAAACTAAAGGCCCATGGCATAGGAAATGGAATGATCAACTGGATAGAAAAATGGCTTATTGATAGAAGACAAAGAGTAGTAGTTGATGGGGAGGTTTCAAACTGGAAATCGGTTTTGAGTGGTGTACCGCAGGGATCAGTACTGGGACCTATTTTATTCTTATTATATATCAATGATTTGGATGATGACATAACAAGCAAGGTGTTGAAGTTTGCGGACGACACAAAAGTGTTTAGGAAAATTAAAAGTGATGCAGATAGACAGCATTTACAAGATGATCTTAATAAGTTGATAGAATCGTCTGAGAAGTGGCAAATGCTGTTTAATTTTGGAAATGTAAGTGCCTTCACACAGGACATGGGAATGAAGATGCACAATATACAATGGGTGGTACTGTACTAAATACTACCTTAAAGGAAAAGGACTTAGGGTTAACTATTAGTGCTGACATGAAGGTATCAGAGCAGTGTGGAATTGCAGCAGCAAAGGGAAACCAAATTCTTGGATTAATTAGGCGAAATATAGTCTACAAAGAAAAAGAACTAATAATACCGCTGTATAAAACAATAGTTAGGCCTCACTTAGAATATTGTATACAAGCATGGAGGCCATATCGCAAGAAGGATATTGATATGCTAGAAAGAGTACAAAGGAGAGCAACCAAAACTCAGGAATATTAGTTATGAAATGCGTCTAAAAGAATGTGGTTTAACAACACTAGAAACCAGAAGATTGAGAGGAGATCAGATTGAGGTGTTTAAAATATTGAATGGATATGAAAATATTGACAGAAATATTTTTTTCACAGTCAAGGAAGAGAGAAGGACTAGAGGACATGGAGTTACATTAGCAAAGAAGCAGTGTAGACTAGATATTAGAAAATTTTCATTTTCACAAAGAACAGTAAACGAATGGGTAGCTGATTGTGTAGGTGCTAGTAGTGTTAATATATTTAAAAATAAAATCGACATATACCTAAGACGGGCGGGGTATACCTAGATAGATTGGTTGGACTCTCGATAAGCCAAATGGCTTCCTAGTCCACCTGCTATCTAGAGTTGAATCTCTAGGTGGCAATCTTGTTAAATGATACCGCTAACGGCTCTTAGTAACGGTTTTACGGCGTGTGGTCCCTACCGCTCAAACACTCCGCCCGAGCCATGGTCTAACTAGAAGTGACACAACAAATAGATGCACATAAATGTATCGCCAGGGAAACTGTCACTAAGACATGCATGCTACTACAGTAAGGTTTACAGGTCGAATCGTCCTGTTGGAGTTTCGAATCTTGGGCAAGTTCTTTCATTTGACCTGTTTCGGTTCACTCAGCTGTATGAATAAATACCTCTTTGATAGTTTTGTGTAAGCGCTATTGCAAAACAACACGGAGCTATTTTATTGCTAATAACCCTAACGCTAACTAACCCTAACCCTCTCTTTTGAAATGGAAGTTGTCCGGCCGTCATCGATGATTCCGATCATTCCGTGGCGTGGCGCAAATACACATCTAATTTTTAATCGGGCTCCAATTCCAAAGCAACAGAGTCGACAGTGACGCCCTCTTGTGTAGACAAAAGGTATCCTCCAACGACACATGTATTTCAGCAACAACTAATAGTAATTCATTAAGACCCAATTTGGGTGGTCATAGTCTTATAATCAATGCATCGCATACAGTATATTACGATTATCTCTTTACAACTCGAACGAGAAGCTTCCCTTTAGTCAAGATTCACCAGTCTTCTTAGTATAAATCACAGTTGTCGTTTAGTTATTTCCTAGTAAAGACGTCTAAGAATATTTAGTTTATTAACGTTAAGCACAACACAGCAATCTCTTTGTTGTAACTGTTTTAGTGTATAATGATGATCAGCGTCAATTCATAATAACAGACACAATCTATCATACGTGAATTCCTAAACGAGAGGAAACTCAGACTTATAACACAAACACAAATACATTCGGAACAAGTAAGTCAATGTGTATCCGAGAGACAATTAGAAGTCATGCGGCCGAAGGTACACGGACCAGTAGATTATGTTGAACGTGAGGAAGGCAATGGGAAAGCAGATTTGTGACACTCGTTCCACGAAGAGGGCCGCTTCCCGCCCAGAGCTGAATCCGCAATGTCTACGCCGCTTCAAGCTCGTCTCGAACATACACGGCGCGGCGAATTTCTCTCCCGACAATCCCTGTAAATTGACATATCACGTGGTGAACGTGACTGATGCGACAGGGACCTACGGTATGTGTTAATTGCAGTTCTTATTGTACTATCCATAGTAGGTTTATGATCAGTGCGATACCATGGTAACGTCTTAACATTTCAATAATTCAAATATACACGTACAATCATCTTATTTCTATAGTGAACCTCTAAAAACTATAAATAACACAGAAAAATACATATCAAATACAAACAAATCACAAGAACATGTTAACACGGGCTACATTAAAATAAATAATACAAATTATGTATAAATAAATAAAATTAATAAAAACCTAGATAAAAAACTTAAATACAAATACACTTTATTCACGTTCCTCTTTCACCTTCATTTGATTCATTAAAATATTATTACATTATTTTTTAAATATTTGTTTTGTTGCTGAGTGGAAAATGCTAAAATAAAAACATTCCAGCGCGTTAACAGCATGCTGGTGTTGCCGGTGATGATGCAAGAGAACCGCATTGTTGTGATTTGTGTGAATTGCCTAAAGCATAAATATTGTTTAATGACGACAAGTATTTTCCAGTTGCCATTTCAATGCTACAAACACAATTGAAATCCACTGTATTTTTTTACTTTTATCATCGTGTCATCTTCTCTCTGATAATAAAAAGGCAAGTTCTTATATAGCGCAGTATCCAGTCCTCAGGACAGTTCAGAACGGGTTACACGTGTCTTACGTGTTACATTGTTATCACTTCAACGTGTTATTGAGGTAGCGTTTATGCAAGCATAACAACACGCTTCCATTATGACCCGTAACAGGCTAAAATGAAATGCTAAAGCGTTAACACGCTCACAGTTCGAGATGTTAAAATGCTAAGAAGCTACCACACTGACATACTGAAATACTAATATACTGTCACGTTACAAAACTAACGCGTTAAATATATACACTACCAAGCCGAGTAGCCGAAATGTGAAAATACAAAATACCACCATGTTGTCACATTGAAAAAGTAAAATGTTAAGAAAGATACTTCTATTTATTATTATCATTATTATTACTATATGGTAAATAATGTTCACCTAACCGATATATTTATAACGCCTACGGTCATATTTCAATGTTTTATATACGTTTGTAAAGACATGCCAACATTTACATACCGCTATTTTAGTGTTATTGTCGCATGCTTTTCTTTTCTCGTCTTCTTTTTCTTTTCTCGGGGAATCACGCGAGAGTGCGTTGACGAAAGTATACTCGACCATTGCGGCGAAGACAAACATCATGCACATTGTCATCCAAACATCGATCGCTTTTGGATAGTGCACTTTCGGAATTTCAGTCTTTGACCCGGACAACTGCGTTGCCATGGTGAGCACAGTCGTGACACCTAGTGAGATTCTCGCGGGAACAGCGTCCATGTTGACCCAGAACGAGACCCAAGCGAGAATGACAATGAGGATGGTGGGGACATAAATCTGTAGTATGTAGAACCCGTAGAGACGTTCGAGGTCAAATGTCGCCATCAAACGAGAGAAGGTTCCTGGAACAGGAAATGGAAAATCCGCGCCGAAAATAACTTCCGGTTTGGTTTTGAGAATTGCGCCTGCCCGCACAAATACACTACACAAAATGCACCCGCGGTGAACAACATGACCTCAGGTGACCGATCAACTTTAACCCTGTGGCAGAAGTATGCGGCGACTGAGGTAGATAGTTAATTTATGTTTGTTGTACCGATGACTACTCTATTCTTCATGTTTTGCATCCATACGTGGCAATTTGAAACACATATTTACTTGATAA
>JAODUO010001127.1:5000-12500 GCA_025642075.2 Ridgeia piscesae | reverse complement strand
GACAGACAGACAGACAGACAGACAGACAGACAGACAGACAGACAGACAGACAGACAGACAGACAGACAGACAGACAGACAGACAGACAGACAGACAGACAGACAGACAGACAGACAGACAGACAGACAGACAGACAGACAGACAGACAGACAGACAGACAGACAGACAGACAGACAGACAGACAGACAGACAGACAGACAGACAGACAGACAGACAGACAGACAGACAGACAGACAGACAGACAGACAGACAGACAGACAGACAGACAGACAGTCAGACAGACAGACAGACAGACAGACAGACAGACAGACAGACAGACAGACAGACAGACAGACAGACAGACAGACAGACAGACAGACAGACAGACAGACAGACAGACAGACAGACAGACAGACAGACAGACAGACAGACAGACAGACAGACAGACAGACAGACAGACAGACAGACAGACAGACAGACAGACAGACAGACAGACAGACAGACAGACAGACAGACAGACAGACAGACAGACAGACAGACAGAGAATCAGACAGACAGACAGACAGACAGACAGACAGACAGACAGACAGACAGACATAAATGCATTGTTTAGCAATGTGAAAATATACATCAAGTTGGCAGAATAAATGTACAATACCCGCATTTCCTCATTTTCACAGCTACACAGTTTAACATAATTCTACGCCACAGCTGCCGTCGACAGTTCGAAACTTGTACGAAACATCGTACTGAGTTCATTCGTACAGACGCATTGATTAACTGTTGTGGTTTCATGTTTTGTATTTATAATGTATGCACACTGCTGTTGGTGACCGCTATAGAGAGGTACAGGTGCACGTGAGAGGCCGGACGTTGGCCGCTATAGGCGACTGGCAGCCGGTGAATGGTTTCTGTAATTGCTGTCCTCGAGTAGTAATGTATGTGCAGTACACCTAGTAACTTACCATCGACGTGTGGACGAACTCCTGGGTCGGATTTGTTTAGTACATTTCTGAGTATTTCACCGGAATCTGCAGCGCTGAAATACATATAATAATAACAATAATAGTAAAATAAAAACACTGATAAAAATGATAACAGTAATCACTATAACACAAAAACAACGATAATAATTATTATAACACTAGTAATATCATCATCAATACCATTATCTTCATCACTAACATTATATACAAAATTTGATGTATGAATAATTGGTAAATAATTATTATAAAAAACGTAATAGCTAATACGCAATATTATTAAAATAATAAGAATGTATAGCATTACGATAGAACTATGAATCATAGTAATAATAAAGTTTTACTTCCCATTTTCAACATGCGAATACATTTCTTGTCAAATAGGAATGTATTCTGGCTTTGAGGCACATAGTGTCTATAATTATAAAAGAAAATGAAATATACAATAGATATATATAACATTGTATATATATATATATATATATATATATATATATATATATATATATATATATAAAATGTTCTTTAAAATGGTAACTAAAATTATTATATCGATCTAATAAATACATAATATATCGAAGATGTCCTTTAAAGTTATAAATCATGGTTGAAACTACCGAAAACGTCGCCAGTAGCAGATATTGAGTCTTTGGTCTATAAAATAAGTGGTATGGCTTTAATAGGAATATAAATAGCTATGTCAAATGGAGCTCGGCTTGCCTTTTCTTGCGATGGTTTGGTTTTCATGGTGGTATGATAATTTATATGAGTTTGTGCCTACGAAACACACCAAAAATCTAATTTTGGCTTGTCCCCAGCAAAGGGTAATATTAAAAAGGATAGTAATTGTAATATTCAGTAACTGTTAGCAGCTTAACTACATTTTAGTTCATTCTATGAATACATACCTATTATTTTATGAAGTTCTCTAAAATATTCGCATCTATTTTCCTTACCTTTTCCACGTGTATAACTTGTCCACAAAAGTCATATATTTTACGTTATCTGCATAATTTATATCCTAACTGTGTACCAATGAAGTGCTATCTGATTGGAAAGTATGTCTGATTAACACATATACATGGAGTTGTCCCCTAAAAACAAAAGCCATGAGCATAGTCAACTTTTCTGATCGTCAGAAGATATCAAAGTGGCAGAAAAACAGCGTCGTCGTTAAGAATGCATTCTACGTTATCCAGTTTTATCATATACGTGCTTTCCCAAGTATACAATCAAATTATACTATATGATGGTACCTTGGTTCCTTTGTTAAATACAAGTTGTGCATAATATAGAGACTTAATTTAATCACGTATGAACCATAGGTGAGAAAATTCAAGATAACGTAAAATACACAATTTAATATTATCGAACCGATAATATTAAATTGTGTATTTTACGTTATCTTGAATTTTCTGTTATCGCGGGAAAGGAAGCATTGTAACACATTCCATGGCGTTCTTATGGCAACGTTTAGGCCAGATTAAAACGAAAGTGGTTCTGCTGCGGGTCCCTTCATAATGAGAATTTTTTTTTCCAAGTTTACATTCAATGTATACTATATGAGATTACCTTGTTTATTTTGTGAAATGTCAATTCTACGAGGTCATGTTCGACATATCTGCATCATGGCAGTACTTCGAAACCGCGCAACGTAATGTGGTAGAAGACCGTACGATGGACGATGTGGGGCTGTGAAACTGTCTTGGGTTGTTACAGTAGGACCAAGTCCTGATGATCTATTGGTAATTGATCAGGAAACTTGTCAACATTAGCCCCTGCTGCTCCAACAGGCAGGTCACAACATGTATTCAGGCAATGTCCATTTGATGTTGAGATCGTATCTCACCTGAACTGATAGGTGGTTATCCAATCTTGTATTCTACTTTATTTGTATTCAACGTTAGCCAAATTAACTAAACTAATTTTGCGAAACAACGAATGACCAGAACACTGCTATTTTCACTGTCATACGACAACAGTGTGGTGTTGTAATAACAAGACAGCTGTATCCTTGTTTAATGTTAAAATGCACAACATTATTTTGTATTCTACGTTATCAGCAAATGTGATTGCTGAAACATGAATATGTATACCTGTGCTATAAGACGTTACATATGTGCTGCAATACTCTGTAACATGTTGAGTATGTTTTCAGGTAATCTTATATTTAACAGTATCTTTCAATAGATCGATGATAATAAATTATTCTACATTATCCGCATGCTGCAGTGTACACTTTAATTTGTCATTATAATTACGCTACTTCATCAATATATTTCAGTTGTTGATGTTTCCATAAATGCTCCAGGTGTCAAAATAGATGTTAAGTGATATAATATATTGTGCGGATTTGAGTGAACACACTATCACGATTTAGTTGCTTAATTTCATTCATTACGCATGTATTTAACACACATGTCTGAACCATTTTAATAACAGTCATATCAAGGTACTATATATTTAACTAGCCCCAAAATCCGTTAAGTTTTCATTACATTACATATGTAAAACGTAT
This sequence comes from Ridgeia piscesae, assembly GCA_025642075.2. NCBI lineage: Eukaryota > Metazoa > Annelida > Polychaeta > Sabellida > Siboglinidae > Ridgeia > Ridgeia piscesae. The sequence goes on along the minus strand of JAODUO010001127.1, from coordinate 9,020 downwards.
CAATGTTGCGCATAAACAAATCAGAAATGTTTGTATTCTACGTTATCCACGGACGTCCGTTGGGGAAAGCTACGCCAGCTACCACATAGTTTGTCGAAACAATGAATATTTTGATGCAGTTGAAGACAAGATCCCAATGCAAGACATCGTACCAAAAGCATTTACGTGGCCTACTCGATTAAATAATTGTGGCTTTTGGAAAACGGACAACTTTTGCAACTACACATTTTTCTGCATCTTCAAATCAAGCTCACATTTTGCAAAAACGAAATCTCATATTAAAAAAATCTGAACCTGAATCAGTTCTACATACTTCATAATCATGACAGCAGCTTGCATTACGCGCATTTTTCATTTATTAATTATTATTTTTAAGTATATCCACGCATATTTAGTACAAGGTGGCGGATAACGTAGCATACATTGGGGGGGGGGAAACGGAAAATCATCATGGTTTAACAGGTTGGTGCAATAAAACAAGGATAGATTGGATGAGAAGAACGATTGTTCCTAGAAGCTCAACATATATACTTTCATCTGGAAGCACATATTTTCAAATATATTGAAATGTAATTTTTCCGATTTTAAAAACTTACTGGAGACGTTTTCGGTAGTTTCAATCTATACATTGGCAACCTAATGTTGGGGACATTTGGCGACCCACTCCTAATAGCTTGGTAACCTAATGTTGGGGACATTTGGCGACCCACTCATAATAGCTTGGCAACCTAATGTTGGAGACACTTGGCGACCCACTCATAATAGCTTGGCAACCTAATGATGGAGACACTTGGCGACCCACTCATAATTGCTTGGCAACCTAATGTTGGGGACACTTGGCGACCCACTCATAATTGCTTGGCAACCTAATGTTGGCGACACTTGGCGACCCACTCATAATAGCTTGGCAACCTAATGTTGGGGACACTTGGCGACCCACTCATAATAGCTTGGCAACCTAATGTTGGGGACACTTGGCGACCCACTCATAATAGCTTGGCAACCTAATGTTGGGGACACTTGGCGACCCACTCATAATTGCTTGGCAACCTAATGTTGGGGACACTTGGCGACCCACTCTAATAGCTTGGCAACCTAATGTTGGGGACACTTGGCGACCCACTCATAATAGCTTGGCAACCTAATGTTGGGACATTTGGCGACCCACTCATAATAGCTTGGCAACCTAATGTTGGGGACACTTGGCGACCCACTCATAATAGCTTGGCAACCTAATGTTGGGGACACTTGGCGACCCACTCATAATAGCTTGGCAACCTAATGTTGGGGACACTTGGCGACCCACTCATAATAGCTTGGCAACCTAATGTTGGGGACACTTGGCGACCCACTCATAATAGCTTGGCAACCTAATGTTGGGACACTTGGCGACCCACTCATAATAGCTTGGCAACCTAATGTTGGGGACACTTGGCGACCCACTCATAATAGTTGGCAACCTAATGTTGGAGACACTTGGCGACCCACTCATAATAGCTTGGCAACCTAATGTTGGGGACACTTGGCGACCCACTCATAATTGCTTGGCAACCTAATGTTGGCGACACTTGGCGACCCACTCATAATAGCTTGGCAACCTAATGTTGGGGACACTTGGCGACCCACTCATAATAGCTTGGCAACCTAATGTTGGGGACACTTGGCGACCCACTCATAATTGCTTGGCAACCTAATGTTGGCGACATTTGGCGACCCACTCATAATAGCTTGGCAACGTAATGTTGGGGACACTTGGCGACCCACTCATAATAGCTTGGCAACCTAATGTGGGACATTGGCGACCCACTCATAACTGCTTGGCGACCTAATGTGGGACACTTGGCGACCCACTCATAATTGCTTGGCAACCTAATGTTGGGGACACTTGGCGACCCACTCATAATAGCTTGGCAACCTAATGTTGGCGACACTTGGCGACCCACTCATAATAGCTTGGCAACCTAATGTTGGGGACACTTGGCGACCCACTCGTAATAGTTGGCAACCTAATGATGGAGACATTTGGCGACCCACTCATAACTGCTTGGCGACCTAATGATGGAGACACTTGGCGACCCACTCATAATTGCTTGGCAACCTAATGTTGGCGACACTTGGCGACCCACTCATAATAGATTGGCAACCTAATGTTGGAGACACTTGGTGACCCACTCATAATAGCTTGGCAACCTAATGTTGGGGACACTTGGCGACCCACTCATAATTGCTTGGCAACCTAATGTTGGCGACATTTGGCGACCCACTCATAATAGCTTGGCAACGTAATGTTGGGGACACTTGGCGACCCACTCATAATAGCTTGGCAACCTAATGTTGGGGACACTTGGCGACCCACTCATAATAGCTTGGCAACCTAATGTTGGGGACACTTGGCGACCCACTCATAATAGCTTGGCAACCTAATGTTGGGGACACTTGGCGACCCACTCATAATTGCTTGGCAACCTAATGTTGGCGACACTTGGCGACCCACTCATAATAGCTTGGCAACCTAATGTTGGGGACACTTGGCGACCCACTCGTAATAGTTGGCAACCTAATGATGGAGACATTTGGCGACCCACTCATAACTGCTTGGCGACCTAATGATGGAGACACTTGGCGACCCACTCATAATTGCTTGGCAACCTAATGTTGGCGACACTTGGCGACCCACTCATAATAGATTGGCAACCTAATGTTGGAGACACTTGGTGACCCACTCATAATAGCTTGGCAACCTAATGTTGGCGACACTTGGCGACCCACTCATAATAGATTGGCAACCTAATGTTGGAGACACTTGGCGACCCACTCATAATTGCTTGGCGACCTAATGTTGGAGACACTTGGCGACCCACTCATAATAGATTGGCAACCTAATGTTGGCGACACTTGGCGACCCACTCATAATAGCTTGGCAACCTAATGTTGGGGACACTTGGCGACCCACTCATAATAGCTTGGCAACCTAATGATGGAGACACTTGGCGACCCACTCATAATAGCTTGGCAACCTAATGTTGGCGACACTTGGCGACCCACTCATAATAGCTTGGCAACCTAATGTTGGGGACACTTGTCGACCAACTCATAATAGCTTGGCAACCTAATGTTGGCGACACTTGGCGACCCACTCATAATAGCTTGGCAACCTAATGTTGGGGACACTTGGCGACCCACTCATAATAGCTTGGCAACCTAATGTTGGGGACACTTGTCGACCAACTCATAATAGCTTGGCAACCTAATGTTGGGGACATTTGGCGACCCACTCATAACTGCTTGGCGACCTAATGATGGAGACACTTGGCGACCCACTCATAATAGCTTGGCAACCTAATGTTGGGGACACTTGGCGACCCACTCATAATAGCTTGGCAACCTAATGTTGGGGACACTTGGCGACCCACTCATAATAGCTTGGCAACCTAATGTTGGGGACACTTGTCGACCAACTCATAATAGCTTGGCAACCTAATGTTGGGGACATTTGGCGACCCACTCATAACTGCTTGGCGACCTAATGATGGAGACACTTGGCGACCCACTCATAATAGCTTGGCAACCTAATGATCAAGACACTTGGCGACCCACTCATAATTGCTTGGCGACCTAATTTTGGGGACACTTGGCGACCCACTCATAATTGCTTGGCGACCCAATGATGGAGACAGTTGGCGACCCACTAACAATTGCTTGGCGACATAATATTTGATAGCGAGCCAAGGGCAAAGAACGGCTGGTTTATTCACTCCAAGCTGGTATTTTGTGTCAACAACTAGTGCTGTTGTAATAATACAAATCGGTTAACCAACCCACCTTATCATGCTTTCATAAGACGCGGACAACGGTGCCACGGCACCCAGCAGAAGCAGCCCACTGAGCAGAAAGCAAGACCCTTGTCGAAACCCGATCTGAAGTGTTGCGTCCATTTCTCATGACCAAGCCAGACATATGTGATGCGATTCGTAGCCTCTGTTCGTGAGTAAGCTGTGTGACTGCTGGACGCTGTTCAAC